>PVIY010012672.1:0-61252 GCA_004026745.1 Myrmecophaga tridactyla
ATCCTCCCAATTGTGAGTGGCAACTTTTGATTAGATGATTTCCATGGAGATGTGTCTCCACCCATTCAAGTTGGGGTTGCTTACTGGAGCCCCTTAAGAGGGAACCATTTTAGAAAAAGCTTTAGAGTCCATGCAGCCAGAGACCTTTGGAGATGAAGAAAGAAAATGCCCCTGTGGGAGCGTCATGAAACAGGAAGCTGGGAGAGAAAGCTAGCAGAATTTGCCATGTGCCCTTCCAGTTGAGAGAGAAACCCTGAACTTCACTGACCTTTCTTGAGAGAAGGGAACCTCTTGTTGGTGTCTTACTTTGGACAATTTCATGGCCTTAGACCTGTAAACTTGCAACTTAATAAATTATCCTTTTAAAAAGCCTTTCTGTTTCTGGCATATTGAATTCCTGCAGCTAGCAAACTAGAACGGATGGCATCACTCAGTCAGTACAGAAGGGGCCTGGGAATGAGTCTTGAAACCTCCCAGCATGTAAAGTCTGAGTGGAAGAAGATGAAACTGCAAAGAAGACCGAGAAGGAGTGGCGGGAAGGCGGAGTGGAAGAATGTTGTGTTTTAGAAGCCAAGAGGGGAGGGAAGAAGGATGGAGTGGCTCAGGATGCTGGATCCTGCCTAGAGGCCCAGAAAGCTGAGGCCTGAGAAAGGGCCATTGAAAAATTATAAAATAGACCATCTGCAAGTCTTCTTTCTGTCCCTCCCTTCTCCGTTTGCACTGGGATGTAAATTAATGTTACCTCCAGAAACCTCAGGGGAGATGGGAATGCTATTATTTCATCAGATTCAGTTATTCTATACAAAAAAAAGATGTGGGCACTATTTGGACATCTATCTGCAAGGACTAAGCAGTGCCTTCTGCAGCCAGGAGCCTAGGCTGAGTCCTTTGCTGACAGACAGCTCACAGAACTTATAGGAAGATCTGTCTGCTTTGACAAATTTACAAATGGCTGTAATACTTTATGGAGCATTCTATTACCTGTGCTTACTGAACTCTGTGTTAAAAGCTATTGAATAGATGAGTAAGACAGCTATTCATGAGATAGAACACAGACAAAATTTAAAAGCATGTACAAAGCAAAATATAAAGAGGCATAGTTAATAAAGTCTTACTTCTTCTCCGGTGCTTGCTTCAGTTCTCTAGGATATGGTCTCTGGAGCCTCTGAGTCTCTCTGTGTGGGATGTTTCCAACTCCACCCCACCTTTGCTATGCTGCTCTGGACCTGACACCTGCTCACCTGTCAGGTTTCAGTTTAGAACAGCAGTTCTTCCTAGAAGCCTCTCTGAATCACAAATCTGCTTAGGAATCTTCCTGTGTGCTCCTGTAACATCTTGACCTCTCTCTCTCTCTCTCACTACATATGACTGTTCATTGGTTTTCCTGACTGGATCTGAAGTTCTAAAGACAGGACTTTATCTTATTTACTAGGCTTTTTTCCCCACAATTGCATCCCCAGCACCTGGCACATAATAAGTGCTCAATAAACACTTACAGAACAAATAAGTGATTGAATAAATTGAGAAACTGCAAGTACTGAAGGTCCACAGCATGGAAGGATGATTGCAATTGTGTGGAGGGGCCAGAAAGGCTTGTTGGAAAATGAAGTTCTGTGCAGGTTTAGGAAGGAAGGACAGGCCCAGATTGGCAGGAACCAGAGACGCCAGATTAGCCAATTGGTATCTTTTCTGTGGGATGGGGAAGGATTTGCTTTGCCAGAGGGAAGTGTCTATTTTGGGTAGGGCCTAGAAGTTTTCTAGGCATTCAGTGGTGCTGCTGGGAGAGCCTGCTGCAACCAAACCCATGCCATAGCCTGTTGGGGTACATTTAAGGGAAGAGCAAGCCTGATCCTCTGTCCCCTTCTCTGCCACCGTGCCTGTGTCTGGAGGGCTGCAGTCCTGGGTAGCGATGGCTGGGGTAGGGTGCAGGTGCCCTGCAATTGCCAGCCAGCTCTTGGCTGTGTGACGGGAGAACCATCTGCACCCGGGCTCCTTGATGTTGCAGCTGCCGCAGTCTACTCAGGCAGATTTGACACGAGCTTAGCAAATAGCTTTTCCAGGAGGTTCGCAGATTTTCAATCTGCTATACCACATTTCCCCCTAAAATTGCCACCAACCAAATGTTCAGTTGGATCAAAGACCTGAAGGGTAATCAGCAAATGTATGGACTCATCACAGAATTGGAAAGTGAGATTGGGGCTCAGGTGGCCTTCTGAACAGACCATTCCTAGAAATCACACTGTTATTGCAGCAAAGTAATGATGCCATATATAGGAGTAATTATCAAACCTTTACCAGTGTAGCTCTCAATGTATCCCTAAGACATTGGATGCAAATTGAATTTTTACTTTAATACTAAATTAATGCAATCTTCAGTGTTAATTTAAGCAATTTTGTGGTAAGCATTCTTTTTTGTCAAAGTTAAAAAATGACCCTTGGTTTGTCTTTTACATAAATTGAGTGTGAATTTGGACATGTTGGGGTACGCGTGTGTGTATGTGTAGGTGTTTGTATCTTCTGTGCCCCGTTGAGGATCATCACTTTCTTTTGGAAAATGCAAAAAGAGATTGGCTTAAGACATCCATGCTTAATTTAGAAGAGAGGGGAAAAGATTGAGTTACACACACAAAATGGTTGGCCCCAAGATTTCATCTGCATTGTTACACTCATCCGTACAACAAAACACGGGAATGCAAAATTATACTGCATGCTGGGATGAATACATTACAGCTCAGAGCTGCAGTTCAAATACAGCTTTGTGATATCCTAATACCCGTGGAGGTTAGAAATATTTACTAAACAAAGAACTAAGGGACTTCATTGCTATTCCCTAACCAAATCTAATTTTAGAAAAAACTCCAGGATGATTGGAGTCTTCCCAATTTTGTTCTGTTTGATGAAATGACCATTTCTCCCCTCCTCGCCACAAGCAACATTCCCTGAAATTAGTTTTTCTAATGTCTTTGAGTGAAAATTTGGGACCCAGAATAATATAAGACCTTAGAGTAAGTGACTTTAAATGTCCGAGTTCACACAACTGTACGAGGTAGAGAGATCAGCTAATCTGTGTTTCAACGACTCTGACGGGATTCCCTACAATTGTGAGCCAAGAGAAAAATGGGTGTATCTTGAAGTTCTTGGAGAAGTTTGCAACATATGAATATTTTTCCTCTAGGATTCATCCTCATGCTTCTGTGACTGGTGGTTTTCTGCTCCTAGGCCCCTAACAGTAGAAGTGCCTTTACCTGGAGAAGGTCCCACCAGTCCAATGCCTTGATGGCAGGCGCTACGTCTAGCATGGTGGCCTCAGCACCTGGTACAGGGTGCAACCCAGCTCAGGCTGCTCGCTGAACAAATGGATGAAAGAACACGACTCTATGAAGGCTACTTAGGCTGTGGCAGTGCAGTGCAGTGCTCTCCAAGGAGGTCGAGGCAATGGGGCAATACAGGGCAGTCACTGTATTGGAGGGACTTGGAATTCTGTTCATTTAATATGAGTGATATTGCCAATTCTATTATTTCATACTTCTGGCAGCAGAGGTGGGTTGGCTCAAGGCACCTGACTCAGGCAGGAGCAGCCACTAATTTGTTCTGGCTTGATATGCAAACTTTGGTAAAAGGGGCTTGAGTTTTCACCCTTGGGTAGTTAAATGGAAGGATGTGATTGCTGGGCTGTTGGTGACTATCCTCCCTGGTGGCCAAGAGACAGCAGTGGGGAGTAAGTGTAGCTGACCCACAAAATGACAGAAGCAAAGCTGAGAATGGAGAGAGATGGAAACTGAACGTGTTGCTTGAGTTTTTGATTCAGCTGTTCTTGAAGCCATCATTGCCTCTGGACGAGCTGGTTAGGTGGCCCTACCAGCAACTTCTTTTGATTAAGTTATTTGCATTGAGTTTCTTTCACTTGTAACCAATAAGTGCTGGATAATTATTTTACATTTTATGATTATGAAGTAATAATATAACTTGGTTTTATAAAATAAGAAAAAAGAAACACAAAGGTGAACACACATATACTAAGAGAACAACGCTAAGTCAAGAGTTTCATCTCTCTTATTTCTGAGACACAAAGTGAGTTTGGGGGTTATTTTCACTTGGTTTCATTATCCAGCTGTGTAAAAGCCATTTTGGGGGTGGGTGGGCAGGGACAGATTTCTGCTGCCTAAAGCCACTAACATCTTTGTAAGAAGATGTGAGCAAATCCAAATTGAACAAAGTTAGGGAAAAGAAACCGTGAACCTGCCACAAAGCATCTTCTTCAATGGATGCTAGTTTCCTGACTCTTTGGCCTTAATAAATTTTCCTTTTGACTATCTCTAGTGCTGGGTTTTAAATTTTCTTAACAGAGTCTTTTGAAGAACAGAAGACTTATATTTGATCAAGTGCAATTTATCAATATATTTTCTTTTATGGTTAATGGTTTTTATGTTCTATCTAAGAAATATTAATCTATTCCAAGGTTAAGAAGATTTCTCTACTACATTTCCCTTTAGAAATTTTACTTTTTAAATTTTTACATCTGAGTCTCATCCATTTCAAATTAATCTTTATGTATAGTGTGGGGTAAGGTAAAGGTTCATTTTCCCCAAATGGATTTCCAGGAATCCCAGCACTGTTTGTTGAGAAGACCTCCACTCCCCATTTAATTACTTTGCAACTTGGTTTTCAAAGTTCTATTTCATTTGTGGCTCATATATTTCTCTTGGGCAATGATGACTTAGACCATTTATATTAATGCAGTTATCAATACAGTTGACATAAGCCTACCATCTTTCTTCATTTTCTATTTGTCCCATCTATTCTTTATTCCTTTTTAACTCTTTCCCGAATATTTTTTTGATTAATTGATATTTCTTAAAAATTATATTTGATCTCCACTATTCACTTACTATCTCTACCTCTTTTTATTTGGTGGTTATTTAGGGTTTGCAATATGCACCTTTCACTTATCTTGCAAATAATACTACAACAGCACATACAATATTTGAACATGACAACAATATACTTCCATTCCTCCCTCTTGTTTTGCACTGTTGTTCCCATAAATTTTACTTTTTTGTACATTATAATTCCCACAATACCTTGTTATTATTTTTGCTTTAAACAGTCACTTTTTACTCTTTAAAAAATGATCTTTTAAAAAATTTTTTTAAATAAGAAAAAATATAATTTATATTTTCCAAAATATTTCTAGAAGTCATTATTTCTTTGCATAGATACAAATTTTCATATTATTTCCTTCTACCAGAAAACACATTCTTTTTTCTCTCTGAGCTTTCTTTTGGGTAATTTTTCATCTTTGGTTTCAAGTTCACTGATTTTGTTTCTGCAGCATCTAATCTGTTGTTAATTCTACCCAGTGGAATTTCCATTTCAGATATTCTATATTTAATTTCTAGAAGATCGGTTTGCTCCTTTTTTATATCACCTCTTTCTCTACTTATTATGTTTATGTTTTCCTTTGAAATTTTGCATTTGTTGAGCATATTTATAACTATTTTAATATACTTACCTATTAATTCCATTATGTCTGCCATTTCTGCATCTGTTTCTATTGACTAATTTTTTCCTGGTTATGAGTAATACTACATTGCTTCTTTTTCACATATGGTAATTTTTGATTGGATGTTAGAGATCGTGAATATTAATCTTCCTTCAAAATATGTGGACTTTGTTCTCATAGGTAGTTTAATAATTTGTGGATCAGTTTGATCTTTTCAATGTTTGTTTTTAATCTCTTTTAGGGTGGGTGTTTTGGTTTGCTGAAGCTTCTAGAATGCAATATACCAGAAATGGATTGGCTTTTACAAAGGGATTTATTAAGTTACAGGTTACAATTCTAAGGCGATGGGAATGTCCAAATTAAGGCATCAACAAGAGGAAACCTTCACTGAAGAAAGGCCAATGGCACTCAGGTTCCTCTGTCAACATGGGAAGGCCCATGATGACGTCTGCTGGCCCTTTTACCTGGGTTGGTTCCAAAATGGCTCTCTCAGCTCCAGTGGGTCCTTCTGGCTTCTTCTGGGGCATTTTCTTCCTCTGTTCATTCTCTGGGCTCTGAGCTCTCTCCAAAATGTTTCTCCCTTAAAGGCTTCAGCAAGCAGATTAAGACTCACCTTGAATGGGCAGGGTAATACATCTCCATGGAAGCAATCTAATCTAATCTAATCCAAAGTTCACACCCAACAATAGCTCTGCTCCCACAAGAGTGGATTAAAAGAACATAGGCTTTTCTGGGGTACACAGAAAAAGTTTCAAACCAGCACAGTGGGTCTAGCCTTTATTATAGGCCTAATTTTGCCCAGACTGATATGACCCCTTAATCAGATATGACCCCTTTGTGGTGCTTTGTGAATGTTCCCTGAGTTTGGTGAGATCTCTGTTTTCTGGCTGGTTGGAACTTAAATGATCCATGACCCTGCATGGGTTCTGGAAATTGTTTGTTTACAGTTTCCTACTAACTGCACCTTTCCCAGAAGGTGCTCTTTGTCTAGTGTCATAAAATTTCATTGTATATGTGCACATTGTGATATTCAGGCAAAGACTCAAGAGGATGCCCTATGCAAATTATGGCAGCATTTTCTCTGATTACAGTGCCCTCTTGTCTGGTACTCTGCCCTGCAAACTCTAGTTTCACTGGCCTTCCTGAACTCTGATTTCCATCTCCTTAGCTCAGTGGGATTGCTGGGCTCAATTTGGATTTCCCTCTCTGCACCATAGTTCAGAAATTGACTTCTGACCTAAATCTAGGCTGACCCTGGGGCTTGCCTTGCTTCTTTCCCTTCTTTCAGAGATCACAGTCCTGTACTGTGATTTCTGTTTCGTACACTTTGTTCAGTTTTCTAATTTACTGTGGGAGGTTAATTCCAGATCCTATTAATCCATCATAGCTGGAAGTGAAGAATTTTGTTTTTTAAAATAATAGATTTTTTTATTCTTTAAAATGTAAACAAACAAAAAGGTAAGAAAACAAAAATAATGCCCAGATTTGGCATCCAGAAATAAATATAAATATCCATAAATAAATAAATATTTATTCAGAAATACATAAATAAATTTTATGCTTATGTCCAGCCACATAGGTAAATTCATTTATACAATCACTCTCTAAATGTTATTTTAAATATTAAGTATTACATTTAATATTACTTAAATTTAACTGAAGAAAGGTAAAGTGAAATGAAACTGAAAAGTATTGTCACATTGCAGGGAAATATTTCTTCACCACAAAAGATATCTGTCACTCTAAGATTAAGAACATGGCTATGAAAATCATTAAGAAAGTAGAGTCAATTTTTTAAAAATTACATTCTGTTCTCACATTTTCTCCTCTCCAGTGAGTTATTTTATTTATTAAGGCTTATAACATTGGTATTCTCTTATAATTATAATTCTAAAACTTGTTGACTTTTACTTCTCAATTTAAATGCAATAATTGGTCACCACTAGTCTGTTTATTTCAACTTCCCCAATTTTGAGGGCTTCATTTGAACTTTTCTCTTAGTTTGTTGGATTTCACTGCCAAGAATATATATAAGAAGGATTCAAAGGGGCTGAATTCCACTCATTTTTGCATGTTTGAGAATGTTGGTTGCCTTTCTGATGAGAAACAACTTTCCTGCATATATAATTCTTGGGTCAATGTTCTTTCCCTCATAAGTTTGCTGATGTGGCTTCACTGCTTTCTGGCATTGATGTCATACTCACGATTTTACCAGAGTCTCCATTATCCTTTAGGCTAGCTAAACTTTGTCATCGGGTTTCTTCCAAAGCAGTTAATGGTTGCCATATTCCTGAGTCCTTTCATATTGCTGCCTTTACAACTGAGCAATAATTTGGGTGCAGTTTTTTTCTCTGAACTTTGCAGACATTGCTCCATTGTGGTCTGGCGTTGAAATTTGCTATGTCTGGAGCTGAATTTTTTTCCTTTAAAGATAAGCTTTCTTTCTGGATGCTTGAGGATTCTTTGCTTATCTCTGAAGTTGAATAATAATCAGGAAATATTTTTGTGACCTTTTCTTTGTATCAGTTTTTCTTGAAACATATAGGCCATTTTGATATAAGGGTTCAGCTCTTCCTTTGTTTCAGGGAATTTTTCTTCTATTACATCTTTGTATGATATATTCTGTTAGCTCACAGAGAGACTCAGGTTTATTCTTATGTTGGATTGTCTTTGTTCTCCAAATCTTTAGGTAAAGTATTGGCTTACCGAACAAATTGGATGCAGTAAGGTCTATTATTTTTTCTCCTACTGTTTCTCTCTCTCTGTCTCTTTTTTCTTGATAGCTGTATATAAAGTGGTTATCTGAATGGCCTTGTTTGTAGGAAATGTACATAGGAGTGCTAAGTATTAGAGGAACATGATGTATGCAACTTACTCTCAAATATTTAGAATATAGAAT
Source organism: Myrmecophaga tridactyla (assembly GCA_004026745.1). Lineage (NCBI taxonomy): Eukaryota > Metazoa > Chordata > Mammalia > Pilosa > Myrmecophagidae > Myrmecophaga > Myrmecophaga tridactyla. The sequence continues at coordinate 8,403 of PVIY010012672.1, forward strand.
AGATCGATGAGAGAGAGAGAGAGAGAGAGAGAGAGAGAGAGAGAGAGAGAGAGAGAGAGAGAGAGAGAGAGAGAGAGAGAGAGAAAATGATATAACAAAGTGGCAAGATGCTGATAGCAGGTAACTCTGTGTATCTGGGTGCTCCCACTGTCTCTTTAAATCTGCTTTCTCATGTTGTTTTTCCCAGACCCTTCAATGAAAGATCATGCATGTACCATAGCTTTTAAGCTCCCTTTCTGTCCCAAGGACAGTTCCATTTTAGTAATAATAACAACTATATCTAATATGGTATCAAAAACTTAAAAAATTTATCTAGTTAAATCTTCCTTCCCAAACTTAGGACTAACTCAAAATTGGAAACCTGGCTTAATATCAAGAAATATGGTCAATTATTGACTGTTTACTCATCCCACCTTCTCCCAAACTTGTTAGCTGGAGGATGAGGGGCTCTCTGGTGGCTGATATTGTTATTCTGATGCTGATACTGCTGTAATGTAGCATGGGAGCTTGCTGGATGGTGAAAACTCAGTTGCCTGAAGTTACAGTAAAAGAAAAAATTCAAATCTGAAGTAAAAGTTTTGTCATGAGTGCTAAAAGAAATTAAAATTCAAAATTAATATCCTCCCAACTAATTCTAAAAAGTTTGGCTAGAAGTGGCTCACTCTAATGCCTGAAAAGAGCTGGAAATCACAGAGATTAAAGACTCTGTTGACCAGGCAAAAACCATACTAGAGGCACACAACACCAGATTTGAAGAGACAGAAGAAATAATAAGTGGCTTCGAAGACTCAAAACAGCAAATGGCAAAACAGATGGAAAAAATTCAATGAGAACTCAGGGAAATGAGAGAGAAAGCAAAGCACACAGATATAAAAATCATTAGAGCCCCAGAAGGAGAAAAGAAGACTAAAGGGCTAGGAAGAGTAGTGGAGGATATAATGGGGGAAAATTTCCTAACCCTCATAAAGGACATAAATATACAAGTCAAAGAAACCCAAAGAACTCCAAACAGAATAAATCCAAATAGGCCTGCCCCAAGGTACATACTAATCAGTCTGTCAAATGTTGAGGAGAAGCAGAAAATCCTGAAAGCGGCAAAAGAAAAACATATACATATATTTTTCTACTTATAAGGGAACCATATGTAGGGAAATATATATAAGGGAAATCAAATAAGGCTGAGTTCAGACTACTCAACTAGTACCCTGGAGGCAAGAAGGCAGTGGTATGATATATTTAAGATCCTGAAAGAAAAAGACTTCCAGTCAAGAATTCTGTATCCAGCCAAATTGTCCTTTAAAACTGAGGGAGAGATTAAAGCTTTCACAGACAAAGAAGTCCTGAAAGAATTTGTCAATAAGAGACCAGCCCTACAAGAAATACTAAAAGAAGTTCTGCCAGCTGAAAAAAAAAAAGACGGGAAAAGGAGGTTTGGAGGAGGGCCCAGAATCGAAGAGTACCACTAAGGGTAACTTAAAGAATATAAGGAGTAAGAAGAAAAGAATATATAGATCTGACAAACAAAATAAAAAAGATAAGATGGTGGAATCAAGAAACACCTTTTCAGTAATAACTTTGAATGTTAATGGACTAAATTAACCAATTAAAAGATACAGATTTGCAGAATGGATTAAGAAACATAATCCAGCTATATGCTGCTTACAAGAGACTCATCTTAGACACAAGGATGCAAATAGATTGAAAATGAAGGATGGAAAAAGTTCTTCCATGCAAGTTGTAACCAAAAGAAAGCAGGAGTAGCTATACTAATATTGGACAATATAGACTTTAAATGTAAAGATATCATAAAAGACAAAGAAGGACACTATATACTAATTAAAGAGTCAATTCACCAAGAAGATAACAATCATAAATGTTTATGCTCCCAATCAAGGAGCTCCAAAGTACATGCAACAGACATTGGCAAAACTGTAGTGATAGATGTTTCAATGATAGTAATAGGAGACTTCAATACACCACTCTCCTTTATAGACAGAAAAACCAGACAGAAGATCCACAAGGGAATAGAGAAGTTAAATAAATTGATAAATGAATTAAACTTAACAGACATATATAGGTCATTGCACCCCAAAGCACAAGGTTATACATTCTTCTCGAGTGCTCATGGAACATTCTCTAGGATAGATCATATGCAGAGGCACAAAACAGGCCTTTGTAAATTTAGAAATATTGAAATTATTCAATGCACTTTCTCTGATCACAATGGGATGAAGCTGAATCTCCATAACCACCAAAGGATGAGAACATTCACAAATATGTGGAGATTAAATAACACACTCTTAATTAACCAGTAGGTCAAAGAAGAAATTGCTAGAGAAATCAGCAGCTATCTGGAGATGAATGAAAATGAGAATACAACTTATCAGAACTTATGGGATGCGACAAAGGCTGGGCTGAGGGGAAATTTTATTGCCATAAATGCCTATATTAAAAAACAAGAAAGAGCAAAAATCACAGACTTATGTGCTCACCTGGAAGAACTTGAGAAAGAACAGCAAACTAACCCTGAAGCAAATAGGAGAAGAGAAATAATAAAGATTAAAGCAGAGATAAGTGAATGGGAGAACAAAAGAACAATAGAAAGACTCAATAAAATCAAAAGTTGGTTCTTTGAGAAAATCAATAAAATTGCTTGGCTACTAGCAAGACTGACAAAGGGAAAAAGAGACAGCATGCAAATAAACCAGATCAGAAATAAGAAAGGGTGCATTATCACAAACCTTGAAGAAATAAAAGAATTCATAAGAGGATACTATGAACAACTATAAACCAACAAACTATACAACTTAGATGAAATAGACAAATTTCTGGAGACACACAAACAAGGTACAGTGACTCAGGAAGAAATAGAAGATCTCAACAAACCAATCACAAGTAAAGAGATTCAATCAGTGATCCAAAATCTTCCTACAAACGAAAGCCCAGGGCCAGATGGTTTCACAGGGAAATTTTATCAAACGTTCCAGAAAGAGCTAACATATAATCCTGCTCAAACTTTTCTAAAAAATTGAGAAAAAAGGAACTCTACTTAACTCATTTTATGAAGCTAATATCATTTTAATACCAAAACAAGCTAAAGATGCTATAAGAAAGGAAAACTACAATCCAATCTCCCTAATGAACATAGATGCAAGAATTCTCAATAAATTATTAACAAATTGAATCCAACTACATATTGAAACAATTAAACACCATGACCAAGTGGGGTTTATACCAGGAATGCAAGGATGGTTCAACACGAGAAAATCAATTAATGTAATATAGCACATTAACAAATCAAAAGGGAAAAACCACATGATCATCTCAATTGATGCTGAAAAAGCATTCAACAAAATTCAGCATCATTTTCTGATAAAAATACTCCAAAAGATACGAATCAAAGGTAAATACCTTAATATGATAAAAGGAATACATAAAAAACTGATAGCCAGTGTCATACTCAATGGAGAGAGACTGAAAGCCATCCCCCTAAGATCAGGTACAAGACAAGGATGCCCACTGTCACCAAACATTGTCCTAGAAGTTCCAGCTGGAGCAGTCAGGCAGGACAAAGAAATAAAAGACATTCAAATTGGAAAGGAAGAAGTAAAACTCTCATTTTTTGCAGATGATATGATATTGTACTTGGAAGATCCAGAGAAATCTACAGCAAAGTTAGTTGAGCTAATTTGTTTAAATTCAGCAAGGTGGCAGGATATAAAATTAATGTGCGAAAATCAGTAACATTTCTGTACACAAGCAATGAGCTAGCTGAGGAGTCAGTTAAGGAAAAAACTCTACTCAAAATAGCAACTAAAAGAATCAAATACTGAGGAATGAATTCAACTAGGGATGTAAAGGACTTGTACACAGAAAACTGCATAACATTGCTAAAAGAAATCAAGGAGATCTAAATAGGTGGAAAAACATTCCCTGCGAATGGATAGGAAGGCTAAATATAGTTAAGATTTCAATTCTCCCCAAATTGATCTACAGATTCAACACAGTACCAATCAAAATTCCAATAACCTACTTTGAAGATTTGGAAAAGCTAGTTACCAAATTCATCTGGAAGGGAAAGAGACCCCGAATAGCTAAAAAGCATCCTAAAAAAGAATGAAGTGGGAAGGATTAACACTCTTTGACTTTAAAACCTATTATAAAACCACAGTGGTCAAAACAGCATGGTACTGGCACAAAGACAGAAGCATTGACCATTGGAATTGAATTGAGAGTGCAGAAATAGACCACCAAATCTATGGTCAACTGATTTTTAACAAGTCCCCCAAATCCTCTGAACTGGGACAAAATAGCCTTTTCAATAACTGGGCATGGAAGAACTGGATATCAATAGCCAAGAGAATGAAAGAGAACCTTTATTTTACACCCTACACAAAAATTAACTCAAAGTGGAGTAAACAGCTAAATATAAGAACTAGCACCATAAAGCTTCTAGCAATGTACTAGTAATAGGAGGTAGCTTCCTAAACTTTACACCCAAAGCACAAGCACCAAAAGAAAAAATAGATAAATGGGAACTCCTCAAAATCAAATGTTTCTGCACCTCAAAAGACTTTGTCAAAAAGGTGAAGAGGTAGCCAACTCAATGGGAGAAAATATTTGCAAATCATATATCAGCCAAAGGTTTTATTTCCTGTTAATATACAAAGAAAGCATACAACCAAACAACAAAAGAACAAACAATCCAATTACAAAATGGGCTAAAGATATGAATATGCATTTTTCTGAAGAGCAAATACAGATGGCTTAAAAGCACATGAAGAGATGCTCATTTTCACTGGCTATAAGGGAAATGTAGATCAAGACTACAATGAGATACCACCTCACACCTATAAGAATGGCTGCTATTAAACAAACAGGAAACTATAAATGTTGGAAAAGATGTGGAGAAACTGGGACAGTTATGCAGTGCTGGTGAGAATGTATAATGGTGCAGTTACTATGGATGACTATTTGGCAGTTCCTTTAGGAAACTAAATGCTGAGCAGCCCCATGACCCAGTAATAGCACTACTTGGTATATTCGCAGAAGAGCTGAAAGCAATGACACAAACAGACATTTGCACACCGATGTTCATAACAGCCATATTCACAATAGCCAAAAGATGGAAACAAACCAAATGTCCATCAATAGATGAGTGGATCAACAAAATGTGGTATATACATATGATGGAATATTATGCAGCAGTAAGACAAAATGACGTCCTGAAGCACATGACAAGATGGATAAGCCTTGAGGACATAATGCTGAGTGAAATCAACCAGACACAAAAGGACAGATACTGTATGATTCCACTTTTATGACCAGTATAAAGGTATAATCAGAGACTTATAATACAGAATACAGGGGACTTAGAGATACATAGAAGCTAGAGATGGGTGAACCGTTAGCTAATGAGGTTGAACTCCAATGTAAGGGAATAGATAGGAGTGAAGGTGATTCTCTAGTGGGTCTAGAAGTAATATTACCATATCGAAGATGAACAAGATTGAAAGGGCTTGTATGCATCTACATGTCCCACGACTCACACTAGAAATATGAATGAGTTCTTGTAAGAACTACTTCAAAGATAAGATTCTTGTATAAAGAATGTTTAAGTCCAGGGTACAGGGGGAAAACTGCTATTGCATGCTGTGAGCTATGTTCAAAAGGAAACCATCAGCACTACCACAGCCACAGCAGAGGTAAATAGTGGGGTTAGGGACAAGGGTTAAAAGGAAGTTTAGATTTCCTATTTGGTGAGGGTGTGTTTACTGGTTTTCTTTATCTTGGGAACAAAGAAATTATCTAAAATTGAGAATGTTGATGGACAGTGAACTTTGGGCCCTCTCCATGATACCCAATGAACGCAGGTGGCTGAAGGATGCACTGATGGAGACGTAGATTGGTGAACGATGGTGTACACTTATGAACATAGGTTGTGCTGCTACAAAAAGAAACAAAGTTGTGAGGCATGCAACCATATGAATGAAAATTTGGGACATTTAGTGAGACAAATAAGCCAGAAACAACAACAACAAAAAAACAACAATGGTATGGTCACCTTTAGAAATGCTTATAAGAAAACAGGGGCCTAGATTGTAAGCTTTTAGAGCAGACACATTAAGTCTGGAGTGGTGATTATTATTTCTGGATTCTGAGAGGCTGTTTTATATATATAATCTGATATTTAGAGATAAGAACGAAGTCAAACAGGTTGGGGTTAAAGTAATTCAGAACATAGGAGTAAGGAAATCAGTGTCTCTGTTTTAGAACCACACATACTCTTTGAGACCAATGGAAGAAAAGTTTATTTGGTCTGGATCTGAAATTTTCTGTAGTGCATAATCTAATTCAACCTATCTGTATAGCTCATTTGAACAACTGACACACAGAAAGCACAGAATGGGAAAGAGGTCCTTTAATTCTGTATAGATTATTGTAATGCTTGGAAACATCCTAGAGTATATTAAGCAGATAATCAAAAAGTATTGGGAAAGTGCCCTGAGGGAGGGGAGAAAGACCATGGAACTGTTAAACCATACCATCATGGAATCCCCTGAAACTGTGTCAAACATTAGGGACTCCCAAATCAATAGGCCATGCCCTTGGTCATAAGGCTTACTCTTGTGAAGCTTATGTAGATAGCGGAGAAGCTAGACTACTATAGGCACACCTAGAGGTACTTCTGGAGGATGTCTTTTGTTGCTCAGCCATGGCCTCAGTCTCTCTAAGCCCAAGCCTGCAAGTGAAATCATTGCCCTCTCCCCTATGTGGGACATGACATCCAGGGGTGAAAGTCTCCCTGGTGATGTGGGTCTCTGGTTGTGTAGGCTCTGTCATCATGGCTCTAAAACATTTTCTCCAAAATTCTTCCTCTTTTAAAGGGTTCCAGTAAACTCATCAAGACCCACCTGGAGTGGGTGGAGTCACATCTCCCTCTAATCCAAGGTTAATACCTACAATCGGGTAAGTCACATCTCTACAGAGATAATCGAATAAATTTCCAACCTATAGTACTGACCAGGGATTAAAAGAAACGACTGCCTCCATGAAATGGATTGGGATTAAAACATGGCTTTTCTAGCATACCTAATCCTTTCAAACCAGCACAGAGGGGGATTACACAAGATGTGAACACCAGGAGGTAATCATGGGGGGCATCTAGAATCTGCCACAGTGAAATAAGAAGCAAGGTCATCAGCTGAGAGAGATGATTGGAAGGAGGTGTCGGAGGTGTGATGAGAGGAGAGAAGATATGAAATTGTAGTCTAGGACAGCAGGAGTGTGAATGGAACAGGATGCATAATATGTATTTTAGGAAGCCCTATGACCCTGTAATAGGTTCTGGTGTCAACTTGGCCAAGTGATGATGCCCAGTTGTCTCGGCCGGCAAGCACTGGCCTGACCATTGCTGCAAAGATATTTTGTGGCTGGTTGATAAACCAGAAGGTTGGAATATTAAATGATCAGTCAGTCAGTTGATTGCATCTGTGGCTGATTTCATCTGCGTTCAACTAAGGCATGCCTCCCACCAATGAGACCCTCCAATCAGCTGAAGGCTCTTAGGAAGAAGAGAGACTTTTTCACTGCTTTTTCAGCCAGTGAGCCTCTCCTACGGAATTCATCCAGACCCTTCATTGGAGCTGCCAGCTTCACAGCCTGCCCTGCGGTTTCTGGACTTTTCCATTCCCACGGTTGTGTGAGATACCTTTACAAATCTCATATTTACACATCTCTCCTGTTGGTTCTGTTTCTCTAGAGAACCCTGACCAAAACAGACCCCTCTAGAGCTTAATGACATTAACCAGGATGTGGTTTGGTTGGGTGAGTATGTGAGAGAGAAAGAGATAAGCAAGGATGTGGTGAGAGACCACATAACAGGCTAGGACATGGGGGCAGTGAGGGGCAGTGTAAATGTGGGACCCTGATGAGTCAAAACTTGCAGACTTGGGTTATTAGAGAGAATGATCTGGGAAGACAGGAAGTGGTGGGCAAAGGATGAGATACATAAAACTGTGAGCATGGAGGACAGTTATTGGTGATGATAACACCTAGAATAGAGCCATGGGAGTGGGTGGCTAAGGTTCCGTTGAGGACAAGGTGATTGCAGGAGAGGCGGGTAAGAAGCTGCAGGGTAAGGGCATTAGAAGTACATCTCGGAGAATAACGATGGGAGGAGTGGTAGAGAGAAAGACAGTGAGCCCAAGCACTAAAATCTTCAAGGAGTACAGGGAGGGACCTGGAGGTCTGTGGAAAGGAAGCCACTGGATGAGGGATGCTGGCCAGAGAGTCAAAGCAGCTGGGGGTTTTAGGAAGGAGAGAGTAACAAGGACTCCTCCCTGTCTTCCAGTCTCAGTATTAAGAGGGCAGAGGGAGGGTGCAGGGGGCCATGTCCTAGGCAGGGCAGGAAGGACGGTTCAGAGAAGAGGGCTATGGGAGTTCACTGAGGGCAGAGGGCACTGGGGAAGGTTTGGAGATGGGGAGCGCAAGGGAAAGGACTATATGGAGGTTGGGCAGAGCCACATGGGAGTGAAAATTTGGGTGATTAGGGGTGACCTGGGGTCTCGGGCTTTGTGTGGTGGCTGAGGGAAACAGGGATGGGGCTTGGAGGGATTAAGCCTGTTGGGTACCGTGAATACCTGTGAGTATTGAGGGGGGCTTCTGGGTCATCTTTCCACTCTTGCTGCTGGTAAAGGTAATAAGTATTTGCAGTCCAACACTGTGCTAGGGAAGGCCGCTCCTTCATCTCCGCATTTGTTTCAGCCTTTAGCAGATTTATGGGTGAAGCTGTGGTGGATATTCTGATGCTGGTGCCTTAGGGCCCACTGAGGGCCCATACCTAAGACTGGCCCAGTGATTTAAAGTGTGAACTTCTCGGTGCTCTGTGCCCTCAGCTGCTTTGGTGGTGGAAAGCCCCTAAAGCTTTCGGGCCCATCCTTCTCCAGCGTTTGGATGTTGTTCTTTTATGTATTTTATAGAGATGCAATCTACTGCTGGTGTTTCATTGACTTTACTGTCTCCTATTCCTCTCAGGAAGGCTCAGTGAGCGTCTAACAGTTTATCCTGTTTCTTAAGTTGTCTATTTCCTTCTCTAACCATGTAGGGCTCACTCTATTTGCTGCTGTTCAGTGTTTTCCTCCTTTTGTCTTTTTCTTTGCTTTCTGTGACATTTTCAAAGACATATTCCTCCTGATTTTGTCTTTGATGTCTCCCAGAGAGAAAGACAGAAAATTAGTCAGGTGTGAGTGTGCCAAAAGTATCTACTGATTATACAAATCATGACCACTCTCTTCTTTCCTATGTTGGATCATTCAAGGCAAGCAGGGTCTCGTTCTCGTACTGACCTGCCTTACTCTTCTAGAATTGGTCTCATCTTCCCTGTCCCCTCCCAAAGAGGCCCATAAACAGCAATCCCTTAAGTGTGGATATGCTCACTGTCAGGACACAAACCCTATTTTGTCTCCTCCTATAATGATTGTCTCCTCCTGAAACTCTATACTTTACATGCATTTCTGCTCTTCCATCCTCACATTGAACCAAAGTGCCCTAGTTCCTTGGTCTAGTTGTTCTAATCCACAAGGTACAAGGGTGGGTCCCAAATTGCTTTAACCACAGACCTTTAATTTGCAGGTTCAAGAGTGTACTGCTCAAGAGTTTCCTGGATCTCTACTATTTTGGGGAAGTCTTTCCAACCTTCTTTCTCTGATCTTGCCTGGCTTCTTTCGTTAGATTTCTGTGGGCTTAAGTCCCTCTTTCAGATCTAGTAACACTCAAAACTTCTCTCCCCATCTTATCCTGTTTTTGGAGATCTCAACTTTATGGGAATGCTGTCTCTTTCTATAGCTTAATTGAACTTTATTTTTGTTTTCATTCCTCCACTGTTCATTTCCTAAGTGTAAGAATGAGTCATGCTTTTCAAACTAATCTAGTCCTCCCTTATTTCCTGAGAAAATCTGATTCCAAAATCAGAATGGTTCATGCACAAACCTTCTATATTAACTTCTTAGAGTTTGTAATAATTTCATTGAGTTAATTTTCCGTCTGAACCCAGGGTGACATCTTGTCTGTAAAATAAAGACACCCATTCCTCTAATTCCTTCACGTATAAATTGTGTTGCCCTTCTGAGGGTGAAGACACAGTCTGGGTCTCTGAAATCTCAAGACATAGTCAGAGTTCATGTCATTAACAAAATTGGAGCCAACTTGAGACCACATTGAGCCTTTTGAACTGGTAGCAACACCAAATGAAGTTAGGTTTGGTGGTTTCACAATTTAATCTCCTGGCACTGAGGTCATTTGAAACAATCGAAGATGGTAAATGAATGCAGGGCCTGGCACTGTCTGTCTACGCCTGGTAGAACTCTAAACTGGAACCTTGTGAACACTATAAGATCTGGAATTCAGACATGCCAATGCACGTGGGGAAATGAGGACCCCCATCCACTGCTCACTTGCATTTAAATTCTGGAGAACATAGTTTCAGTACGTGATGAAATTAAGTGTGCATCCTACTCTTTGACAAAGTAATTGCACTACAAAGAAATTCTCCCATAAAGGGACATTGAAGCATTGTTCCTGTATGAGGAGTTGAAAACAATCAAATGTCCTCCATCAAGGATGGATATGTAAAGTGGATCTTAAAAACCATTATATTTAAAAACTTATTATACTGCAGTTAGATGCTACATGCGAAAATTTGATGATTATACTGCAACAGAGATGGATCTTATAAACATAGCATTGAATGAAAAAAAGGTAGAAACAGAATGAGATACATAATATATACTATTTATGAAAATTAAAATCACCTACAGAAATCTCACTTCATATTTGTAAGGATATTTGCATTTCCAAGGATATGTATCAAATGCATTAGAATGGGTTTGTTTTTAGGGAAGGGGAATGAGAGTGGAAATTTGGGATGAAGAAAAAAATATCAGAGAGGGTCCTTGCTTTGACCACTGTGAAAATGGGTCATGAATTGATATGTATATTTAGTGCAACCCTTTTCACCTAACAACCAAAAGGAATACCACACCCACAGAAATCCTCCATAACCAATCCCCCTGCCTGAATGCAGGTTCTAACTATATTCTCTGCAAAATGCTTGTCCTCATATATTGAAGCAGAGTTGTTCAGAGTTCATTAGATAAACCAGTGTTCCAGCTACATCCTCAGAACAATAAAGCTAACCTAAACAAACAAATAAATATATTTACAACGAGTCCCAGGGTCATTGGTACATTCTGGCATCTCCAAAAGTTCCACATAATATGACTTCTTCTCAAACATTTTCTATCTTGGAAGCCTTCATTTTTGTGCAAACCTAGTATTCCATGAATGACAGTTTGGGGAATGCTTTGCTAGATGAAGGTAGCTGGTGCATGAGATTAGCCATCAAACCTTGGATCCCACTGGGGGTTTTGATTAATTCATCTGGTCCAATCACCAACATTCATTAAAGGAGGTGCCATTATCTCTATATTTAAATGATACAATTCAACATCTGTAAGAACCAAAAGACCAAACTGGGACTCCAGTTCTTTTACCATGTAAAACAGTATTCAAATGAATGATGCTATTTTCTTTAAGCCTAAACAAGCGTTGTGAAACCCATATTAACTAAACTTGGATAGCAATAGCATATAATCTGCAGTACTATATTTTATGGCATATATGTGACAAAAGTTTCTGATTTTCTGATGCAGTAATACTAACTGGTCAATATACAGTTGGAAGTTAGCCTGCTTTTACGTAAATTTCCCGGAGTTAAATATTTACTTTGTGGACACATTTCTGTCATTTCTCTACTGATACTGATTACAAAATCATATCTGAAAAGTAAACGCTCATTTTTTTTCTTCACTTCAATCCAGCTGCTTGGGATAATCTTAAAGGACAAAAATACTTAAATTGAAGTATTAGTTCTATCCAGAGGAATCAATCGTCATTACTTTAAACCTGGGGGGAGAGAATAAATTAACAGGGGGATGTCCGGGAAGATGGCAGAGCAGAGTGGAGTGAGCTCACGCTTGCTGCGTAAAGCAAGATAGGAGATGGGGAGAAAATGCCCAGGACTGCAGGTCCCAGGGTGTGAGCAGTCTAGGAGGAGCTTTAGGCAGTTTTTTGGGGGGACGAGGTTTGGGGGGTAGCGAGTGGGTTGGGTGACCGGAATCCTACCAGGTGAGCTGCGGTCCACCGGGGAGGTGCGATCGGAGGGAACTGACCCTCCTCGGCTCCAGCTCGCACAGCTGCCAGCTGGGGAAACCTCCCCCGTGGCTGCAGTGGACAGCGCCCATGGGGAGCCCCGAGGCCGGGGATCGTCCACTGAAGGGCAGGCTTCGGGATGAGGGAGTGATCACCCTGTCGGGTGCGGGAAAAGCCAGCCACAGCCACAGTGTCTGGCAGGCCTTTCAGTGCTGAAGATCAGCTCAGCCCCCATGGGTTGGTCAGCTCCCCAGCCCCCCGGCAGAGACCCGTGGGTCAGCTGCCCCTGGGAGAGCAGCCCTTCTGCCCAAGCAGCCCCCCTGATGACCTGCAGACCTCCTGTCCTCCAGGCCAGGAGAGGGAGGAGGAGACTCCAGCGCGCCATCTTCTGGCCGAATGCAGTAAGTGCAGGCGGCTGCACCAGCTAGGGAGGGGAGAGCTTGAGGGAGGAAGGGCCTCACGGTTGCCCCCTTCTGGTGAAAAGAGTAAGTGTAGGCAAACTAACCCCCATCTGCCTAGGTCATTATTTTTATTTTTTATTTCATTAAAAATTTTTTTTCTTATTAATATTCCTTTATTATTCTTCTTCCTTTTAAAAACATACTCTTTCTATACGTTTTTATTAGTAATATAATTGTCCTTTTCATTGGTTTTTAAACTTTTATATATATTTCATATTATATTTTTACTCATTTTCTATTTTTATTTCATATATATTTTTTATTATTCCATTTCATTTATTTTTTTACATGGGCAGGCACCGGGAATCGAACCCGGGTCTCTGGCACGACAAGTGAGAACTCTGCCACTGAGCCACCATTGCACCCATTTATTTTTATCATTCTTCTTATTATTTTTCTCTTAAATTTTCTCTCCCTCTGGTGCACACCAACCTGACTTCACTCCCTGAGTATCCTGGGGTGTCTCCTTTTGATTCTGGTACCTACTATTATTGAGTGTATTTTGTTGTGGTTCTTGTTTTTGTGTTTCATATTTTTATTACATTATTATTTTACTTTATTATTGTTGTTGTATCTTTTTTCTTTTTGGGCATGGGCTGGGAGTTGAGCTTGGGTCTCCTAGATGGTGGGAGGCCATTCTGCCACTGGAGAACCCGTGCACCCCAGCCTAGCTTGTAAAGACCCTTAGGTTTAATTGTATCCCTTACATGAGATCTGGACCTTGATTTGGCAGAGAGTAATTGACAAACAAAGTGCAAAAGGAAACACTCAGCAAAAACTAAGTAAACACAAAACTTTAGAAGAGTGGAAGAAGTCAACTTGCATAATAACCATGTCAAGATGATAAAATGCCTGGAGGGGAGCCAAGATGGCGGCTTAGTGAAGAGTGGGGTTTAGTTCGTCCTCCAGAGCAGCCAATAAATAGCCAGGAACAGTACAGAACAACTGCTGGGGCCACGTCAGTGACTGGGCACACAGTGTAACCTATTCTAGACAAGCTGGACCAGCTGCGAGCACACCCAGAATAGTGAGTTCCCCAAGCCATGGCAGCCAGCACCCCTCCCCCACGGGCTGCTTCCTTCAGGGCCCAGACCCTCCCCCACGGGCTGCTTCCCAGAGGGGAAAGGAAAGGGACTTTACTAGCAGCAGGGGCTGAGTGCAACCAAATGCCAATTGTGGAATTAATTAACAAATTCTGGTTACTAAAAATAAGCCCCCCAGCTCAGCTGAACCTTGAGTAAAAGCTGAGGTTGCTGGGTTTTCCCCAGTCAGAGGGGGCAGGGCTGACAGAAAAGGGAAAAAAAAAAAACCAAAACCAGAGGTTTTTTGGATTGGATAGCACAAAATACTCGAAAGGGTCTGGGCCCTGAAGGAAAGGAGGGGGCACATAAGACCTGGAGATATGCAGAGCAACGCACCAACTTAAGCTCTTGATTGGCAAACTCGCAGAATGGGGGTCCTTCTCTGAAAAGGACTTTTTTTTCTTTTCTTTTTTTTGTGGCTGTGTTTCTATAGCTTGACTGCTCTTTGGATACAGCTGCAGGCCTTCTCAGACTCCAACTGTCCCAGGCATAGGCAGAATTAAGCTTGTTTGAGAGCTTGTCTGGAGTCTGTGCCTTCCCCAGGAGAGGGGTGGGGCCCAGCTCAGGTGGAATCCCTCCCTCAAGGAATTCAGGGTCTGGAAAACTGAAGTGATCAAAGCCAGCCTACAACCTCTCCTCTGCCTCCACCATGCCTCCAGCAGGGAGAGTTTGCTGAAGTTAAAGGTACCACATCACCTTATGTTGGTGGGACCCGCAGGCAGACAAGCACCACATACTGGGCAGGATAGGAAAAATACAGAATCCAGAGACTTCATAGGAAAGCCTTTCACCTGCTGGGTCTCATCCTCATGGAAAACTGATGCAGGTGACTCTTTCCTCCTGAGAGGAGGCCAGTTTGGTCTGGGAAAATCTGACTGGGGTCTAAAATACGTAAGTAGACCCTCTTAAGGGGGAAAAAAGGCACCATACAGGCAGGGCAAGAAACAAGAAAACCAGAACTGGAAAACTCTGATCTGTTAAATGAAACCTAAGCTAGAGGTCTAGAATAAGCTGAACCAAATGTCAAAAAGCAGATAGACAACAAAGTCATCCAGCAAGAAAATCCTAGGTAAAAAAAGTGAAAACAATCTCCAGAATAAGCTAATTAAGGAAATTAGATGCCTAGACATCAGCATAAAATAACAAATCATACTAGGAAAATTGAAGATATGGACCAAAGGAACAAACCAACAATTCAATGGGATACAAGAGTTGAAACAATTAATTCAGAATGCTCGAACAGACATGGAAAACCTCATCAAAATTAAATCAATGAATTGAGAGAGGAAATAAAGGACATATAATGCTGCTATATACAAAAAGAAGAAATTGAAAGTCTGAAAAAACAAATCACAGAATTTATGGAAATGAAAGTCACAGTAGAAGAGATGAAAAATAAAAACAGTGGAAACCTACAATGTTATATTTCAAAAGGGAGAAGATAGGATTAGTAAACTAGAGGACAGGACATCTGAATGCAACAAGCAAAAGAAAATATAGGGAAAAGTGGAAAATTATGAGCAGGGACTCAGGGAATGGAATGACAACATGAAGTACATGAATATATGTGTTGTGGGTGTCCCAGAAGGAGAAGAGAAGGGAAAAGGAGAAGAAAAACCAATGGAGAAAATTATCACTGAAAATTTACCAACTCTTATGAAAGATTAAAAACTCTCATGAAAGACAATTCTCAGAGGGGAAAATACAAATGGTCAAAAGACACATGAAAAGATGCTCAATTTCCCTGGCTATTAGGGAAACACAAATCAAAGCCACAATGAGATACCATCTCATACTCACCAGAATGGCCATTATCAATAAAACAGAAAACAATAAATGCTGGAGAGGATGTGGAGAAAGAGGCATACTTATCCACTGTTGGTGGGGATGTAAAATGGTACAACCGCTGTGGAAGGCAGTTTTGTGGTTCCTCAGGAAGCTAAGTATAGAACTGCCTTATGATCTGGCAATACCATTGCTAGGTATCCACTCAGAGGACATGAGGTCAAGGACACAAATGGACATTTGCACACCAATGTATATAGCAGCATTATTTACAATTGCCAAGAGATGGAAACAGCCCAAAAGTCCATCAACAGATGAGTGGCTAAACAAGCTGTGATATATACATACAATGGAATATTATGCAATTGTAAGACAGAATACAGTTATGAAGTATGTAACAACATGGATAGACCTTGAGGACATTATATTGAGTGAAAGTAGCCAGAAACAAAAGGACAAATACTGTATGGTCTCACTGATATGAACTAACATTAGTGAATGAACTTGGAGAAGTTCAGCTATGAACAGAGACCATCAGGAGATAGAAATAGGGTAGATATTGAGTAATTGGAGCTGACGAGATACAGATTATGCAACAGGACTGACTGTAAAAATCAGAAATGGATAGCACAATACTACCTGACTGTAATACAATATTGTTAGAACACTGAATGAAGCTGAATTTAAGGATGATAGAGGGAGGAGGGCTGGGGGCACAAATGAAATTAGAAGGAAAGATAGACGATAAAGACTGAGATGGTATAATCTAGGAATGCCTAGAGTGTACAATGATAGTGACTAAATGTACAAATTAAAAAATGTTTGTGCATGAGGAAGAACAAAGGAATGCCCATATTGCAGGGTGTTGAAAATAGATGGCAATTCACATTTTAAAACTTTAACTTATGTGTAAGACTAAAACAAAAAATGTTTATTTGGTACAAAATTTATAATTTGACTAGTGCATTTCCTGGTATAATTTATGTGGACAGTTTAATCTAACACCATAAATATGTGGAACCTTGAATAGAGCATGAGATTTTGTAAGTTCCTCCAGAGGGACGCACCAATAAATCCCAGAGTGATTTGAACAGTCAATAAAAAAGTATTTGCAAAGTTCCCTTAAGGGAATGATGAGAAAGGGGGAAAATTCAACTTCCCCAAATGGAGAATTCCTGATATTCTCACAAGCAGTGGGGACAACCAAAGCAATAGGTTGAGCCATCAATCTTGGGGTTTGTTCATATGAAACTTATCCCCACAAAGGATAGGCTAAGGCTACTTAAAATTATGCCAAAGAGTCACCTCCAGAGAACCTCTTTTGTTGCTCAGATGTGGCCTCTCTCTCTCTCAGCCAACATAACAAGAAAACTCACTGCCCTTCCCCTCTCTACATGGGACATGACTCCCAGGGGTATGGATCTTCCTGGCAACATGGGACAGAAATCCTAGAATGAGCAGGAACACAGCATCAAGGGATTGAGAAAACCTTCTAGACCAAAAGTGGGAAGAGAGAAATGAGACAAAATAAAGTGTCAGTGGCTGAGAGATTTCAAGCAGATTTGAGAGGTTATCCTGGAGGTTACACTTATGCATTATATAGATATCACCTTTTTAGTTAAGGTATATTGGAGAAGCTGGAGGGACGTGCCTGAAAATGTAGAGTTGTGTTCCAGTAGCCATGTTTCTTGAAGATGATTGTATAATGACATAGCTTTCACAATGTGACTGTATGATTGTGAAAATGTTGTGTCTGATGTTCCTTTTATTTATGATACAGACAGATGAGTAAAATGTATGGATTAAAAATAAATGAATAATAGGGGGAACAAATGTTAAAATAAATTTAGTAGATTGAAATGTTAATGATCAATGAAAGGGAGTGGTAAGGGGTATAGAAAAAAATAGGGGAAACAAAGGCTAAAATATATTGGGTAGATGGAAATACTAGCAGTCAATGTGAAGGAGGGTAAGGGGCAATGGTATGTATGAGTTTTTTTCTTTTTATTTCTTTTTCTGAAATGATGCAAGTGTTCTAGGAAATGATTATGGTGATGAATATACAACTATGTGATGATATTGTGAATTATTGATTATATACCAAGAATGGAATGATCATATGGTAAGAATGTTCATGTTTGTATGTTGTTATGTTTTAAAAAAAAGATAATCAAATGCCCAGAACACAACGGAAAATCACAAAGCACATGAAGATCCAAGCAGAAGTGGCCCAGCCAAATGACCAAATCAAAATTCCAGAGGGGACACAGAATATGGAACAACTACTCAGGGATATTTATAAAGAATTAAAAGATATCAAGAAGTCAACAGAAGAGTATAAAGATGGATTTGGGAGGTCAAATAGAAAAATGGGAGATCTGACAGAAATGAAAGATACAGTAGACCAAATAAAAAATTTACTGGAGATACACAACAGCAGATTTGAAGAGGCAGAAGAAAGAATAAGTGAGCTGGAAGATAGAACAATAGAATTAGAGTGTACAAAAGAATAAATGGCAAGAAAGATGGAAAAAATGCAACCAGATCTTAGGGTAATGATGAACAACAAGAGGCACACAAATATAAGTATTATTGGTGTCCCAGAAGGAGAAGAAAAGAATAAAAGGTTGAGAAAGTTAGTTGAAGATATAATTGGAGAAAACTTCCCAACCCTTAAAAAGACATGGACATGCAAATCAAAGAGGCTCAACGAACTCCAAATAGAATAAATCCAAATAGGCCCACTCCAAGACACGTACTAATCATACTGTCAGGTGTTGAAGAGAAACAGAAAGTCTTGAAAGCAGCACGAGAAAAGTAATCTACTACATACAAGGGAAAACACATAAGACTGACTTCAGACTACTTAACAGGCAACATGGAAGCAAGAAGGCAGTGGTATGATATTTTTAAGATCCTGAATGAGAAAGGCTTTCAACCAAGAATTCTTTATCCAGCCAAGTTATCCTTCAAAATTGAGGGAGAGATTAAAATCTTCAAAGATAAAGAAAGATTGAGAAAACTAGTCAACAAGAGATCAGCCCTACAAGAAATACTAAAGGAGCCCTGTCATCTGATGAAAAATAGACAGGAGAGAGAGGTCTTGACGAGGGCACAGAATTGAAGACTATGAGTAAAGGTATTATAAAGGAAAAGAGAGAGAGAGAGAAGGAAAATAATATACAGATCTGACAAATAAAAATTAAAGGACAAAAAAAAAAACCAACAACTAAAGGACAAAATGGTAGAATCAAGAACTGCTTTTACAGTAATTACTTTGATTGTTAATGGACTAAACTCACCAATTAAAAGATACAGACTGACCAAATGGATAAAAATATATAATCTGTCTATATGCTTTTTACAAGAGATGTATCTTAGACTCAAGGACACAGTTAGATTGAAAATGAAAGGATAGAAAAAAGATATTCTATGCAAGCTATAACCAAAAGAAAGCAGGAGTAGCTACACTAATATCAGACAAAATAGATTTTAAATATGAAGATGTCATAAGAGACAAAGAAGAACACTACTTATTAATAAAAGGGACAATTCACCAGGAAGAAATAGCAATCATAAATGTGCATGCTCCCAGCCAAGGAGCTCCAGAGTACACGAGGCACATATAACTGAGGGGAGTTATAGACACATCAATAGTAATAGTGGGAGACTTCAAATACAACACTCTCTGCTATAGATAGAACAACCACACAGAGGATCAACAGGGAAGTAAAGAACTTAATAAAATAAATGAATTAGATCTGATATATATCTATATAATTAGATCTAATATATATTATATATGAATATTATATATACATATATCTAATATATATATTAGATATACATATATATACATTACATCCCAAAACACCAGGATACACATTCTTCTCTAGTGCACATGGAACATTCTCCAGGATAGATCATTTACTGGGACATAAATCTCTATGAATTTAATAAGATTGAAATTATCCAAAGCACTTTCTCTGATCACAATGGAATAAAGTTGGCAATTAATAATCACCAAAGAACCAGAGATTTCACAAGTATATGGAGATTAAACAACACACTCTTAAATAATCAGTGGGTCAAGGAAGAAATTGCTTGAGAAATCAGTAAATATTTAGAGATGAATGATAATGATAATAATATCAAAACTCATGGGATGTGTCAAAGGCAGTGCTGAGAGGGAAATTTATTGCCCTAGATGCCTATATTAAAAAATAAGAATGAGCAAAACTTGAGGATTTAACTGCTCAATTGAAGAATTTAGAGAAATAACAGGAAACTAACCCCAAAACAAATAAAAGAAGAGAAATAATAAAGACTAAAGCAGAAATAAACAAATTGGAGAACAATAAAACAATAGAAAGAAAGATTCAACAAAACTAAAAGTTGGTTCTTTGAGAAAATTAATAAAATTGGTGGTTCCCTAGCTAGACTAAGAAAGAAGAAAAGAGAGAGGACACAAATAAGTAAAATCAGAAATGAGAGGGGGACTGTTACCACAGATCATGAAGAAATTTTAAAAAATCATAAGAGAATATTATGAGCAACTATATGCCAATAAATTTGATAACTTAGATGCAATGGACAAATTCCTAGAAACATATGAATTATACTGATTCAAGAAGAAATAGATCTTCATAAAATGAGTTAGGTAGCGTTCCTTTTTCTTCAATTTTTTGGAAGAGTTTGAGCAGGATTGGTGTTAGTTCTTTTTGAAATGTTTGATAAAATTCTCCTGTGAAGCCATCAGGTCCTGGGCTTTTTTGTGGGAATATTTTTGATGACTGATTGGTTCTTTTTACTTGTAATTGGTTTGGAGCAGCTAGAAGGAGAAATCTGACATGAAGGCATGATAGCCCATGACAAACTCTGGGACCTGTTCTGTAGCTGGTTGTTGGGGAGTGCTTTGAAAATTGTTGTTTTTTTCCTTTCTTTTCTTTGTGTATGTGTATATATATATGCTTTATTTTATTATAAAAAAAGGTTAAAAAAAACTTTCAAGGCAGTTGTGCTTGCTTGAAAGGATTTATGTACCCTAAAAAAGCCATGTTTTAATCCTAACCATTGTGTGAACAACCATTTCTTCTAATCTCTATTCAGCAGCACGTGCCGGAAATTTGATTAGATTATCTCTTTGGAGATGTGACTCAATCAAGTGTGGGTATTAAGCTTAATTACGTGTCTTCACCCATTCTATGTGAGTCTTGATTAGTTTACTAGAAAAGCCATGTTTTAATCCTAATCCCATTTTGTAAAGGCAGCCATTTCTTCTAATCCCTATTCAGTATTGTATGTTTGAAACCGCAATTAGATAATCTCCCTGGAGATATGATTTAATCAAGAGTGGTTGTTAAAACGGATTAGCTGGAGGCATGTCTCCACCCATTTGGGTGGGTCTTGATTAGTTTCTGAAGTCCTATAAAAGAGGAAACATTTTGGAGAATGGAGAGATTCAGTGAGAGTAGAGCAGGACGACATAGCCACGAGAAGCAGAGTCCACCAGCCAGCAACCTTTGGAGAAGAAGGAAAATGCCTCCCGGGGAACTTCATGAAACAGGAAGCCAGGAGAAGAAGCTAGCAGATGACTCTGTGTTCGCCATGTGCCCTTCCAGATGAGAGAGGAACCCTGACCGTGTTCACCATGTGCTCTTCCAGATCAAAGAGAAGCTCTGACTGTGTTTGCCATGTGCCCTTCCACTTGAGAGAGAAACCTTGAACTTTATCGGCTTTTTTTGAATTAGGGTATCTTTCCCTGGATGCCTTAGATTAGACATTTCTATAGACTTGCTTTAATTGGGACATTTTTCTCGGCCTTAGAATTGTAAACCTGTAACTTATTAAATTCCCCTTTCTAAAAAACCATTCCATTTCTGGTATATTGCATTCTGGCAGCGAGCAAACTAGAACAGCAGTTGTAGCAATATTAGATAAAATAAATTCCTGAAGTAAAAAATTTGAAAATATTTAGTAACATAACTCACTACTATAGCAAAGTTGATATTGGTAATAACTTTTTATTTGATATTTTGAGAATACATATAGTTTTTTTTTTTTAATTTGCATATAGGCAGGAGGCACCAGGGATTGAACTCCAGACCTCCATCATGGCAGGTTGGAGCTCTGCCTGCTGAGCCACGCAGCCGCCCAATACATATAGTTTTGATAGTTAATCAAATAGTATTTAAGATACTGTTTAATATTTAGAATTCAAGTAACTCTGATATCTGTATTTATAGATTTTTTTTCCTTCCTTGCTTTAATTTTAAATTGGTTTAGGAAACATATTGTACAAACAGACCTTATAATGATTACTTATTTTTTTAATATGCCTATACATAAGCTAATTAAGATATCCATTTTGTGGTTAAGATTTCCGTATGTTAATTATAAAAATATTCGTATCTTCATATTTTCCTGAAATCAGGAAAATATTTAGTAACACAGGTCATTACTTTAGCAGTGCAGATACTTGTAAGAACTTTCTACTTGATATTCTGAGAACATTCACAGTTTTGACAGCTGATCAAATGGTGTCTAAGTTGGTGTTTAATACTTAGAATTTAAGAACTTTGCTATCTGAATTTGTAGATTTTCCTTGTTGCCTTATTTTTAAATTGCTTTATGAAACTTACTGCACAAACACAGGCTTTTCAATGATTATATGGATAATTAAGTTTAATGTGCCTATCGTTAAGCTAGCTAAGATATCCATTTTTGGCGGTTCTAAAAAAATAAAATAATACTGTGAGTTTTAATATAAAAAAAGAGTAAATTATCAGGAAAATCTTATATGGTCATTGTGTGGTTAACAGCATTAATATGTGTAAAATTCTTGGAATGGTGTTTAGTGCAAAATGGTCACTATATATATAAATGTTTGTTAAACAAATGAAATAAAAATATAATCGAAATAAAAAATTTAAAAAGCAGTTTAGGCATTGGTATAGCGAATGGCTTTCTAATTTAGTCTCCCACAAATATAAGTCCCACAGAGAACTCTGAGCAAATAAGTGGTTTTCTCCTTTTTATTGTAAAGAAAGAAGCAAGAGTCTTTCAAGGATGGTTTATTAAATTTTCCAACCAAGGAATCTCAGAACTTTAAATAAAATTCATTTCCTTAAACAAGACTTGTTTTAGTTGGATAGAAAAACCAAATGGTTTTCCTTACTCACCAGCAGAGAAACCACAGGATTTGAGGACACGAAGCTGCCTTGTAATCGTGGGTCGAGGCTGGCTCCCTTACTTTCTAATCTAGTCTCCCACGAATACAAGTTTCACAGAGGACTTTCTAAATTTGAAGGTGGCTCAGACAGCTTTACTAATCACATCTTCTTCCAAAGAACTTGTATTTTCTTCATTTCTTCAGACATGACACTGGGTGGAGGGCCTCTGGGATTTACTCTTGTAAAATGCTTTCTAAACTATCTTCTAAAATGAATTATTTCTTTTTCTAGAGTGATGCAAATGTTCTAATCAATGGTCATGGTGATGAAGTCACAAGATTCATTAGTTTTTGAATATGGGGTGTTCTGTATAACTAGTACTTGAGAAGGAAGAAAATTCTAGAAGTCATTTTCTATAGAAACATAAAGATTTGTGGAATGTTAAAGAAAAAAACTGGACTGGGAATAGGAAAGTCATATTGTAAATCAGTTGTTTTTGCCATCACTTAGAAACTCTTTTTTTGTCACCATAAAACTTCTGATGGTAAGCTTTCATAAATAGATGTTGGGAGACTGGGAGATGAGGTTTGATGAATATTTTATTTTGTACCTCAAAAAAGGTATTTTTAAACCACCAATTCTTTCTGTGAGAAAAATTTCTGCTCTGCCAAAGAGAACATATTTCAGACAGAATAATTTTAAGGAGTCCAGGGACTTCAGAAACCATCAAAAGAGGCAAAACAAGACTTGTATAGTGGCCACAAATCCTCATATTGCCTTAGAGAGAACACAGCAAATGGATTTTATAAAAAGAATTAATTTTAATTTGCCAAATTTTATCTAAGTGCTTTGTCTATGTTTTAACCACTTTTTTTTCATATTTAATGTCTTAGGAAATTAGTCCTGCAAAAAAGGCTTTCTTAAGTACATAAAATTTCCAAAGCCTTTAAAGAGAGAGAGAAGTCATTTCTGACATTCCATTTCTTATATGGTAACAAAACGTGCTTTGTAATTTAACTGAGTTTACTGAACTTGGAAAGTTTGTAAGGAGAGAAGAAGTTCTCTTCTTAAACATGAATGAAACATATACTTAAAAATTGGCATTCTTACTCTCAGGGCTATAAATCTCCCTGGCAACATGGGTGGGACAGAACTCCCAGGATGAGCTGGGACCTGGCATCAAGGGATTGAGAAAACTTTCTTGATCAAAAGGGGTAAGAGTGAAATGAGACAAAATAAAGTGTCAGTGGCTGAGAGATTTCAGAGTTGAGAGATTATCCTGGAGGTTATTCTTATGCACTATATAGATATCCCTTTTTAGTTTATAGTATATTTGAGTGGCTGGAGGGAAGTACCTGAAAATGTAGAGCTGTGTTCCAGTAGTCTTGATTCTTGAAGATGATTGTATAATGATATAGCTTTTACAACGTGACTATGTAATTGTGGAAACCTTGTGTCTGATGCTTCTTTTATCTAGGGTATGGACAGATGAGTATAAAAATGTGGATAAAAATAATAAATAATGGCAGGACAAAAGGTAAACTAAACTGGGTTGATGGAAATACTAGTGGTCAATGAGAGGGAAGGTTAAGGGGGATGGTATATATGAGTTTTTTCTTTTTTCTCTTTATTTCTTTTTTTAGAGTGATGCAAACGTTCTAATCAATGATCATGGTGATGGATACACCAGTATGTGATGTTATTGTGAGCCACTGATTGTACAGTGTATGGAATGTATGTATATAAAGACTTATCAACAAAAAAATATATTTTTTTAAATTGGCATTCTCAATCTTTTCACAGATGGTATACCCAATTTGTTGATTTCATATTCCTGTCTCAAACCTTACCATTTCAATCCTTCTTAGAAATGTTTTGTGATGTTTTTTCCAAGTTCATTTTGTTTGGATAGCTTCCTTAATGAATAATATTTTTTTTGCAACATTCATTGCAATTGTTAAATATATCCTCAGTAGTTCACAAGATTAGACGTGGTTATGGCTAGGTTATTTATACAAATGCTTTCCCTAACATTGCTTTCAGATTGGGGATCTCAAAGATTTCTTCAGTCCCAACATCTTCAATTGTGGGCATTCTGCCCCTTAGCTAGCAAAAATATTTCAACAGGATCTTCAGTGAAGAGCTGTCCTGTCTGAACATTTCTGCTATACCAGAGACTTTTCCTTTCAAATCTTTTGGTACTCTTCTCATTTTTAATAACAAGAATGCATCCTAAAAAGTAAGATTTGTGGTATTTTCTTGACTCTGAGATGCACCAATCAATTCATGGAAAAAGATGAGAAAGCACCCAATTTTAGAAAAATTAAGTTGTAGGGAAAATAGTGTCTTATAATACAGGAAATATAGCACAGTACTGACATGGAATTGGTTCAGATATATTTTTAAGTTAAAGAAGCAAGTTGCAGAATGGTACCACTAGCTGGTATAACAAATATGCCCCAAATGTAAACAATAGTAGTATATTTCTTGCTTACATAATAATCCTGAGCAAGTGGACAGGTTGGGGCAACTCTTCTCCAACGAGTCATGTAGCGCTCAGGCTGAAGGAAAGAAACTCTGTCATCCTCAACATGTGGCCATTTCCACCCCCAACCAGCTAGAAGGTACAAAGAACCTGGGAGGTTTCTATAGCCAGGCCTCGAAGAGCTGCACATCACTCATAGTCTACTGGTTGGGACTTTGTCACATGGCTGCATCTAGCTGCAAGGGAGACGAGGAAATGTATTCCGGATGTGTGAACAGGAAGAAGAAGAGAGCACAGATTTCACTCCAGCTGTCTTTGATCTATCTATCCACCTCTTTCTCACAGGTATGCAAGAACAAGTTTCCTCAGTTCTTTTGCTTAATCATCTCACAGAAGCCCATGGCACACAAGGGATCTATGTCCCTGCTGGTGGCCCTTGTGAGGCCACTGCCACTGTGCCAGGCTGAGTGGCATTGTTGTAGTTCCCTGGGCTTCAAAGTCTCTTCCAGACTCTGCTGTTATGTTGTGATGCCAAAACAGGGACAAGGACACCCCCCCACACACACACCCCCAGCCTGACTCTCCTTGGTCCCCTCAGCCACACTTGTTCCCAGAATCTTTTGTTCCTCGAATCTCACCTCTACTTTCATGGAAGCTGTGCCTTCAGCTTTCTATCCTAATCCTTCTTTCCGCAGAAGATGAAAACGAGTCTGGTACCCTAGCACAGCTGGCAGGAGTGAGCCTAGGTGAGGAGACAGAAATTGCCCCTTTTCTCTGCTACCCCAGTATTTCTCGCCCAAAATACTCCTCCCTGTACTTTAAGCAAAAAACACAATCTACCATGCATTATCAGCTCATGCAAACAGACACCCACAGAGGTCACCAGCCTACCAGCTCTGCAAATAGCAGCCCCAGGTGGGCTTAGCCATGACTGCCACGCATATATTAGATTTAGCAGCATCCTTTCTGAGACTCCCAGAGCACTGTCAAATAGGATAGGCCAGTCATAAAGGGCAGCTAAGTAAAGGAGAAGACATTAAACAGTAAGAATGCAATGTCTATTGTGTCTGCTCAATGACACTGAATTACTGCCAATTTAGTCCCCAGGAACTTTAGGGCTCTGGGAGCACAGTGACACTTTAGTTACAGCATATTAGGTTCACGTGATAAATCAGATGCTATTCACACTTAATTAAAGATGCAGCTTTCTAAAATAAATCACCCGCAGCAGCGGATCTCAGGGAAATTAAGCCACCCACCCCCACCTGCCTGCTCGCTCACTCTTCCTCAGACTTTAGAATGTGTAATTATCTCTCTCAGTCACCTCATTAGGTTAACAAGTCTTTTTTTTTTTTTTTTTTAATGCATTCAGTTTCTACTACCTGGGGTCAAGATCATATTTGAGATTTACAAAACTCCAAATAGGGGGTTTGGCTTTGTAGGGATTCAGCTATTTTTAGCAGCCGGTAAATTTTGTCATTTGGTGAGGAAGGATGAATGTAGTCAGTTACTCTCCTGTTCTCGTCCAAGCTGCTTTCTTTGACCCCTGGAGTTGACTATTCCCGAGTATTAATTTAGCCGGCTAGTCCCTGGTCCACCGTTATAATAAATAAGAGAAATTTCAGAGTATTTCTGTGACTGCAGAGAGACTTATTCTTGAAGCTAAAGAGCAGGGATGTTTCTTTTTAAATAGAGAAGAGGGTATAGCAAGAATGTGCGCGTGAGTTAGTGAGGATGTTGTGGGGGTGGGTAAATGTGTGGGTGTGTGGCTCTGCTTGTGAGTATGCAGCAGTGCACGTGGTGGGTGGGTGAGAAGATGCACAGGCCTGGGAGTGTGTGTGTGTGTCTGGGTGAATGTGTGTAGGTACATGTGAGTGTTTGTGAATTTGTATAAATGATTAAGAGTAAATGCATGGATGTGTGAATGTGCATGACTGTGAGCCTGTGTGTGTGTGTGTGTGTGTGTGCATGTGTGAGAGAGAGAGAGGGAGAGAGACAGCACAACTGCTTAGAGAACTTACCAATCAAAGAGCTGACTATCCTCAGCAATATCAGTGCTCCTTTTGGAATCACCATAATCAAAGTCGTTCCCTTCTCACTCACATGCTTTTGACTCAGTTTCCTCATTTTCTTGTAAGGAAAATGAAGTCTGCTCACTTTCAGAGGGCTCTTGGATGTGTGCAGCTATCAGGCCTCTTTAAAAGACAGCAAGTAAGGGACTGATCCTTGCCCATGGATTCATCTGGATTCAGATTACTCTTTCCACTCATCCCTTGTCCTTAGGGGTGGTGGTTTGAAACTCTTATGCACCCCAAAAAAGGCCATGTTCTTTTAATCCATTCCTGCGGTGCAGCCCTATTGTGATTGGGCCCTTTTGATTAGATTATTTTAACTGAGATGTGACCCACCCCATTTAAGGTGGGGTCCTTTATAAGAGGATGAAACACATACAGAAGAAGGGATGAAATTAAGAGAAACTCGTAGAGAAAAACCCTGGAGAAGCTGAGAAGACCTATGGAAGCTTAGAAAGGAAGCCACTGAATCCAGAAGCTGAAAGCAAAGAAACCAGGGAGTGAAGGATGAGCAGATGCCAGCCATGTGCTTTCCCATGTGACACAGGGGTCCCAGATGCCAGCAGCCTGTCTTCAGAGTCCAGGTATCATCCTGTTGGTGCCGTGAGTTGGAATTTTCACAGCCTAAGAACTGTAAATTGTAAGTTAATAAATCTCCATTGTAAAAGCCCATTAATACCCCATTTCTGGTATATTGCATACCAGCAGCTTTAGCAAACCAAAACACTAGGTTAATTAAACAAACAGACAAATGAATGAACAAATGAGCAAATAAACCTGACTTCACAACACCTGAGTCTGACCAGTCCTGACACTAAGGAATCTTAGAAGAAAAGAAGGAGCAGGAAAAGGGACTAACATTTCTCAAGCACTTATTAATTGGACAGCACCATGTTAGTCACTTGATATATGAGGAAATTGAGTCTGAATGAAACTAAGTACCTTGCCCTAAGTCACACAGGGAGGAAGCCATAGGGCTGGGCTTCAACTCCAGTCTGGTAGTCTTTCCACGAGCCGCATTGCCTTGGGATATGTTCAGGGAAGACTCAGAACAATTTTATTTAGACTTTGCCCCCAAATCTTGGCCAATATTTTGACTAGATCAGGTTTAGCTCAAAGGATCATAAAAGATTTCAAAAAAAGGAAGGAAAAGGAAAGAAGCAAAATCAGGGGCTGTTCCTCTGCAAAGCTTAAATGTAAAAACCAGTAAAAACTACAATAACAAAACACCTCACCAGCACAAAATAAACAACAACAGGGTTACAAAGTCATGCCACAAATCTCAAAGTTGAAAAAGGAACAGAAAATTCTGAGGCAACTCAGAACCATTACTGGGGAAAGACTGTGGGCCAACACAGTCCTGAGGATTCTTTAATCTTCCCTTTCCCTGCTCCCAGTCTGGACAAAAGTGGTTTGAGGGGATGCAGAGGAGAACCACGGAAAAGTCACGGAAACAGTTGGAGGAGTGGAAGTTCAGAGGGTCAGGAACATAGGTCAGGAACTGGCCCCTGCCAACAAGTGCAGCAATCTGAACTTTTCAGCCTGGGAGAAAAATGGAGAGTGAAGTCAGAACAATGATAACCCCCCAGAGCTAGTCATCCCCAGCAATGAGTAGGAACTTAGCATTATCGAAGACAAAAGAGAAAATAAGTAGGACAAGATGCTTGGAGGAAGGAAGTCAAGCAGAAGAGGCACAGGAGAAACCGGAGCAAATCTCCTATCCCTGTGTGGGAGTTATCAACCACGGGCCAGAGCTCACAAATACTGTTACCTCATTCCCCTCCTGATTTCTCACTTGCTGGGGGAGAGCAATGCTTGGAGGGATGTGAAGTAAAATGAGGGATTGAATAATTTGGAGTTGACATTAAGGCAGAAGTATAGGATTCCCCCTGCCAGGAGCAGGACACCCCACTGGGTAAGGTACAGCCGTGGTACAGGTTTGTTTAAAGATATTTTTATTGATAAATGTTAACATACAAATATTCCGTACATGGTGGCTCACAATAGCATCACAGTTGTGAATTCATCACCATGATAATTTTTTTAGAACATTTGCCTCATTCCAGAAAAAGAAATGAAAAGAAAAAAGAACTCATACATTCCATACCTCTTACCCCTCCCTCTCATTGACCACTAGTATTTTCATCCATCCAATTTATTTTCACCTTTGTCCCCCCCCATTATTTATTTACTTATTTATTTGTTTTTTTAAGGTGCATGGTCCAGGAATCGACCCTGGAAGTCGAGCATTCTACCACTGAACCACCCATGCATCTTATTTGTTTATTTTTTCTCTATATTTGTTACTCATCTGTCCATACCCTGGAAAAAAGGAGCATCAGACACCAGGTTTTCATAATCACACAGTCATATTGTAAAAGCTATATCATTATACAACCAGTTTCAAGAATCAAGGCTACTGGAAGACAGCTCAGCAGTTTTAGTACTTCCCTCCAGCTGCTCCAATATATCATATACTAAAAAGGGATAGTTATATAATATGTAAGAATAACCTCCAGGATAGCCTCTTGACTCTGTTTGAAATCTCTCAGCCACTGAAACTTTATTTTGTCTAATTTCTCTCTTCTCCTTTTTGGTCAAGAAGGTTCTCTCAATCCCTTGATGCCAGCTCTTGGCTCATCCCAGGATTTCTGTCCCATATTGCCAGGGAGATTTACACCCCTGGGAGGCATGTCCCATGTAGCGGGGGAGGGCAGTGTGTTCACTTGCTGTGTCAGCTTAGAGAGAGAAGCCACTTCTGAGCAACAAAAGAGATTCTCTAGGCATGACTTTTAGGCCTAATTTAAAGTAGGCATAGCCTATCCTTTGCAGGAATAAGTTTCATAGGGGTGAGCCCCTATGTCGAGAGCTTGGCTTATTGATTTGGTTGTCTCCACTGCTTGTGAGAATATCAGAAATTCTCCAAATTGGGAAATTGAATATTTTCTCCTTTCTCCCCAAGTGTCCTAAGGGGACCTTGCAAATATTTCTTTATTCACTGTCCAAATCACTCTGGAATATATTGGGGCATCACACTAACATTGACAAAGCAACAAAGTCTCATGCCCTATTCAAGATTCCATGTACTTATGGTGCTCAACTAAAGTGAACATGCAACTCAAATTAGAAAATGCACAAACCAATATATAAATTTTGCACCAAATAAACATCTTTTCCTTTGGTCTCACACAGAAGTTGAAGTTTTAAAATATGGACAATATCATCTTTTTGCCTGTATTCTGATTTACCTTAGTCCTATCCAGATTAGCTTCAATCATATCTCTACTCAAAGTCAGATCCCTTTTTCAACTTTTTAAACAGTTCCTGTATGGGGTTCTGCTTACTTTCACAGCTTCAGAGCTCTAATTCTGAGTCTCAGGTGTCACATAAATACCTGAAGTTTATGGGAAAAATAAGGTTATAAACAAACAGCTCCGTATCTCAAAATTAAGAACTAACAGTTACAACTTGTGAATATATATGACTGCTGTAAGAGCTTACAATCTCGGACCCTTTACAATAGGCCCCACCCTGATAACCCATGCTCTTGACTTCAATTCACCAAGTTCTATATTATTGTGAGTCCATATGAGTGAGGCATGATAATATTTGTCTTTTTGTTTCTGACATTTCATTCAACCTACAGCTCTTAAGTTTCATTCACCTAGTTGCATGTGTCACAACTTCGTTCCTTCTTGCGGCCACTCAGCAGTCCCTTGTATGTATATACCATAGTTCTCTCTTCCATTCCCCAGCCATGTACCCTTAGGCCACCTCCATCCATTGTGGATTGTGAACACTGCTGCCATAGATGCCAGTGTGTAAATGTCCATTCATGTCCCCACACTCAGTTCCTCCAGGTATACACTGAGCAATGGGGTTTCAGGATCCTATGGCAACCCCACCCCTAGTCTCCTGTGGAAACTGTGGTACAGGTTTTTAACAAAAAAATCAAACAAACAAACAGACACAAAAAACCAAAATACAAAAACAGGTTACAGTCCAAATTCTTTAATAGGATAAAGAACAGTTTTTTCCTAATGGTCAGCCATTCATGCATAACCAACTTAAGTTTTGCCATAAATAAGCTCCATTTGCTCTGTTATATACTTGATATTTTCTTTAAATCAGCTCATGCATTTAGCCTATGAAATATATTTTTAAAGGAAACTTTATATCATAACAGTAAGTGGAAAACAAATATAACTTATGAAAATAGAATAAAAATCAATACAGTGAAAATAGTATTATTGACTTCTAGCTATGCATTGTTGCATGGTAAAGGCACTGAACCTAAGGCTTATTCCCTCTCTGTTGAAAAGGAAGATTAAGTGAGTTTGGAAAGAGGTGGATGATACACAAGCATCAAATGAAGACTTTCTCTTCAGTTTAAACAGAAGAATTGAAAGAGAATCATGTGCTACAATATTATTTAATTCTGTCTCCATGTATCACCTGCCGGTGACATAGATCCCATAACTGGGATAAGCTGACAGGAAGGAAATGATTGAGATAATGGTAAATGCAATGAAAAAGAACACGGAGATCAAAATAATTAAAGAACCAATGTTTGATATGGAGAACAAAGTTAGGTGAACCAATATAAGGGTTTTGTGTCTCCGAAGCAGAAAATCCAACAACTAGGCAGAACAGGCATTAAAAGTTGTAATTGAAGAAAAACTCTCCGAAGTAAAGGATTCGATAAAGCTGAAGACTGAGCGAGTGGCTGTCCCAGGGAAGATGAGGCCTCACATTTGGCACCGAGATCTGTCTTGGTTGCATTGTTGAGTTCAGAAGATAAAGGAAAACAAACTTCAGGTGACTAGGTATACAAAGTAAATCAATTCATGAGGAAAGACATCTGACTGGTTCAGACTTCTCCAAACCAACCCCCGACAAGGAAGCAGCAGTTACTGAAGAAAATTTCTGGAGAAAATTGTGATTCAAGAATATTATACTAATCTAAGTTGTTAAAGGCAACAAATAGATATACTATTGACTATCAATGAATTCAGAGAAGATAGCACCCATATGCTCTTTGGAGAAGGGGAACTTGTTAATGAGATTCACCAACTAAGTGATAAAACTAAACAATAGTAATTGGGAATTGTGAAGATGTGGTAAAAAGCAAGCAAACAACAACAAAAAGTTTAAAAATGGAACTAAGACTAAATAACTATGAGATTTGGGTTTAGAACGTAACAAAAAGGCTACAAAACTTTTAAACTTCCCAATGTAATAATAATAAAATATATAAATTAAGAAATTCAGAGATCTGGGAGGGAAGTAATAGGAAAGGAGAGAGTGTGTGTGTGTGTTTTTACACGAGGAGTCAATTGAGGCTTTCTAAAAGTGAAACACATAATTGGCAAAACGACTCCAACTCCTTAACTTTTCCATCTTTTTCCTTTACTCTAGGTGGATTTCGTTTCAGCTATCTATCGTTGTATAACAAACTATCCCAAAACATAGCAGTTTAAAACTACAATTGTTAGGAATTTGGGCAGGCCTCAGTAGAGACAGCTTGGTTCAAATACATGTGGTGTTAACTGGGGCAGTTCAAATGGGGCTGGAGAGCTAAGCCTACTTATGATTATGCTTAAGAGTCACCCCCAGAGAACCTCTTTTGTTGCTCAGATGGGGCCTTTCTCTCCAAGCCAACTCCGCAGGTGAACACCCTGCCCTACCCCTCTATGCGGGACATGGGTCCTGAAGATGAGCCTGGCCTTGGCATCAGTGATTGAGAAAGCCTTCTTGACTAAAAGGGGGAAGAGAAATGAAACAAAATAAAGTTTCAGTGGCTAAGAGATTTAAGATGGAGTTGTGAGGTCATTCTGAAGGTTATTCTTACACGTCACATAGATATCCCTTTTCAGTTTTTGGTGTATTAGAGTAGCTAAAGGAAAATACCTGATATTGTTGAACTGTAATCCAATAGCCTTGATTCTTGAAGATGATCTATAACTGTATAGATTTTGAGATGTGACCATGTGTGATAGTTGGGTTCTGGCGTCAAATTGGACTAATGATTATGCCCAGTTGTCTGGTTTGGAAAGCGCTGCCAGGGTATTTCATGGCTGATTGATAAACTGGAAGGGTGGTGTATTAAATCATCAGTCAGTTGATTGCTTCTGTGAATGAGTACATCCGCGATCAACTAAGGTGCGTCTCTCACAATGAGATAATCCAATCAGTTGAAGTCTTTTGAGGAAGAAGAGAGACTTTCACTGCTTCTTCAGCCAGCGAGGCTCTCCTGTGGAGTTCATCCAGACCCTTCATCGGAGCCAACAGATTCACAGCTGGCCCTATGGATTTTGGACTCTTCCATTCCCCTGGTTGCATGATAAATGGTATATTTACAGATGTCTCCTGTTGTTTCTGTTTCTCTTTTATTTTTTATTTTATTCTTTTGAAGTAATGAAAATATTCAACAATGGATTGTGATGATGAATGCACAGCTAAATGATGATTCTGTAGACCATTGATTATGCACTTTGGATGATTATATGATACATGACTATATAATGCATATCAATAAAATTGCATTAAATAAAAGAAAAAAATAATTTAAATGGGGCTGGAGGATTCATTTCCCAGGTAGCTTACTCACATGGCTGGCAAGTGGACGAAGTGTGTGAGCTGGAAGCTCAGTTGGGGGTCTTGGCTTGAGACCTCAATTCCCCTCCTTCTTGGTCTTTCTGTAGTTGCTTGGGCTTTTGTGCAGTATGGTGGCTGGATTCCAGAAGGAATTACCAGTTCTCTTAAAAGCTAGGCCCAAGATTGGAACAGCACCACATGCATTATATTCTCCTAGTCAAAGCAGTTACAGGTCCAGCCCAGAGGTGGAGAAATAGATCCCACCTCTCAGTAGGAAGAGTGACAAAGAATGTGTGATCACTTTACTACTCTATCTGCCATTACATATTTCTTGTGGTAGAGTGTTTTGGGGTTCACTTCAGCTTCTTTTCATGTTAAGTTAAAAAGTAATACTAAATTTGATACTTTTGCCAAAAATAACATATATAGTATAATCCAATTTTTGGAAACTATTTCTATCCATCTATCCACCCTTTTATCTAAATACAAGCGCAAAAATATGTCTAGAATAATATTTAGCAAAAATTAATCATAATGATATATAAAATTATTTTATTTTTAAAAATCTTGCTTTGGGGTACTCTTTTCTTTTGTTTTAATTTTTATATGTATCACTTTTATAAAACCAGTGAAGTCATTATTTTAATAAAACCTAGAAGAGAGCAAGTTGTTGGAAAACAAATCTGCTTCTAGACAGAAAGACAACATTCAAAATGTCAGCAAGTTGGAAGAGGTCTTGGGGACCATCGAGGGCCACTGAATTGTGCAGAGGAAGAAAACAAGGTCCAAAGAACAACAGAGAAGCACACGATTATAGAGTGAGGAGAGCGGTCAGTTTCCCCTCTTGGAGGAAGTTCAGGGAGAAGTGTGTGAAGCTGACAGAGAGACTATTATTGAGTTGTGTGTCACATCCTTTTCTAAAATGCAAAGGAGTGAATCAGCTTGGATTTTACTTAGGGCAAATCTACGCATTTGATTATAACTTGTGGAGCCATCAACATATTGTCTTTAAATCAAGAACAGAGGAAGAGAAACCATAGAGCTGTGTTTCAGTAGCCATGTGTCTGGAGGATGATTGTATAATGATACAACTTTTGCTATGTGACTGTGTGATTGTGAAAATTTTGTGTCTGATGCTCCTTCTGTCTATGGTATGGACAGATGAGTATAAACATATGGATAAGAAATAAATAATAGGGGGAATAAAGGTTAAAATAAATTCAGTAGATTGAAATATTAGCGGTCAATGAGAGGGAGGGGTAAGAGGGTATGACACATATGAGTTTTTTCTCTTTTCTTTCTTTTGCGGTAAAGATGCAAATGTTCAAAAAAAAATGATCATGGTGAAGAATACACAACTATGTGATGATATTGTGAGCCATTGATTGTAACCATTGATCGTTAAGAATGCTTGTATGTTTGTTCGTTGTTTACAATAAAAACATTAAAAAAAAAAAAAAAGATCAGAGGAAGAATCCAGTAACCAGCTTGATTTTTGGGCATCTTAGCAAAAAGTTCAGAAAGGTTTCTCCTGAGCCTTTGACCGTCAGTTCCTCTTTCTGGATGTCCCCTTGTGCATGTCCTATCCGGAAGGTGGTCTACCTGTGGTCTGAAGACCTCTGCGACACAACAGAAGGACGTTCTGGAGAGAACTTAAAAGCCCCTTTGAAAATGGAAGGCACTGAAGTGGAAGTTCTAGCCAGGGGTACTGCTGTTAATCCAGACAAAGGGAAAGTGCATTTCAGCCATGATGCTTATGGGGAGCTGAGTCTACATAGATTAGGCTCTGGGATGCAGTCATTCAAAGAATTATTTCTTGGGTTTTGCTGGCAATTTCTAGAGAGCAAACAGAATAGCATGGAGTTTTGCTGTAGCTGGGGATGGTCAGAATGGCTTCTGGCCCCTGCCAGGGCTCTCGCAATAGCAGGAGCTTTGGGACAGGCTATTTGCTGACCAACAGGACCTCGTCCCCCGGGACTGGTGCAGCCTGCCCTTGCCTTGGTGATGCAGCGCTGTTTCCATGTGTGTGATCTCAGTTAGCTCTGCTCCTTACTGAGGGGCACAGAGCACAGTTCATGTTCACTAAATCTTCCCTGATATTTTGCTGAAGTTACTATTTCCTAGCATTCAGTGGCTCTCTGGTGACCTTAATGGGAAGGGAGCCAGTCTCCAGGAAATTTCTTTTTGAGGCGAGAGAAACACGACCATGAAGCAGACAATAAATAAAGACCCAGTGCGATGAGTGCAGCCAGGATGGAATCCTGCTGTTTTACACAATTGCATCAAGAAATAAAAACGGCCCAGAATCTGGCTTGTCTGATTCGGTTACCGTTTCTTTTAGAGGACATTTTTCCAGGAGAGGTTTTCTGTTTTCATTCTTGCTTTCTCTGCCACTGCACGAGGGCTGGAGAGGTTTGGATCTGCAATCCATCTACTTCTTTAGGTTCCTTTGATGAAGGACAGAGACCGCTTCAGGAGTTAACATGCCGCCTTTGGTAAAGTCGTGTCTAATTTTTGAGAACATTTTTGAGAAGCTTGACGAATGGTTAGGAAAGTCTCTGGACAGTTTAGGAAACAATCTGTCCTTTCAACCGCCAACATTCCAGTCACTTTAACTGAGCACATTCTATGTATCAGGTATTGCATTCAGCCGCCAGACAACAGCACAGAGAAGCGCTGATTGCATTTGGGGAATTTTAAGTAGTTCTGAATAGCTAGCAGTAGGGATGCATGATTTTTCCTTGTTTTTAAAGATGAAAGAGACAAAAACATCTTTCCTCATAGAGTATACACTTTAATGAAAAGGACAGACAAGAAAAAATAACCCAAACAATATGCTAAGAGCTTTCATCAAAGCATGTGTCTGGTGCTGTGGGAGCTGAAATGAAAGAAAAACTGAGTAAAAGCTGCCGGGAGGTGGCAGGGTGGGATGGGGTGGGATTTAGGGAAGGTAGAGGCTGGGGGAGGTGGGGAAAGTTTCACAGACCCGGGAGCTGAATGTTGAAGGATGAGTAGTTTTTTTTTTCCCCTGGGTCAACAACAGATGGAAGGAAACACCAGACAGTGGGAACAGGATGTGCCAATGTTTCGAGGCAAGAGGAAACATATTGCTATAGGGAAATTACAGACATCGCACGATGGCTCTGAGCCGCCTGCACCGGTAGCATGTGGATCCTGAAGGATATTTTATGTCATGGTGCAGGAAAAGCCATGGCTCTGGAGACCCCACTGAGTTAGCACCTGACCCAGCAGCTGGGTGACCTTGGACAAGCGAATTTTTCTGAGCCTTAACTTTCTTCCTTTAGAAAATGCAGATAATGATGCCTTGTTTCACAGGTCTATCCAAGAAGTAAATGAGAGGCTCTGAAGTAGTTAGCATGGTGTCTAATTCCAAAGAGTGACTTCCCTTGCCCTGCTTCTCTTTCCCTGTAGATGGGGAGGTTGTCCTGATTCTGTGGAGCCCAGGTTGCCCCCAAAGGAGGGCTGAGTTCTTGGCAGGCGTCTTCTCAAGGTTAGCTTGGATTCGGGGCTGAGACTGCAGTGGGATCCCAGTTGACGGAACTGCAGTGGCAGGGGAAATGCAGGGGAACAGAAAGGAGGGCTTCTAGGAGGCTGCAGATTGACCTGCACTCATGGACACTCCAAGCTCTGACCTCTCAGAGCTCATGATACTTATTTACTCTGGTGACATTCAGGGAAACCCAGAGAAGAAGTTGCCAGCCCTTTAAGGCAATGCCACATTTTGCAGGGCACCGGCTCTCCCAAGAATCCACATACCTCTCCCCAGATAACTGTACAGACCATTTCAGAGAGTTTGCAGACTCCTCTGAATTCCATCCCTGAAGACCCTGCTTTAGGTAGCGTCTGATAGCATCACAGGCAAACAAAGAATCATCCTCTAGGAAATGCAGACGTGTTCTGCTGATAGCGTTACACTAGCCCCCACTCCACCCCCCACCCCCCAGTTGCAATATCCTTCTAACTTGTCATTTTTCTGAACTCTGACCCTCAAGAAATGCACTAGTTCTCCCGGAGCCTCAGACTTTACGTTGCTGATTCTTCGTCTCTTTCTTCAGTTTTCTGAGTGGCAGAAACACAAATCATCTGAAGTGACTTCATTTGTGCACAGCCATTGACGGGGCAGGTGGGGCCCGCATGAACTGACCTGCTTTCAGGGACCGAGGCGGCTGCACTGGAAAGAGTTTTAATTATAACACTGGAGTGTGTTTGTCTTATAAAGTATACCAGGGATAAAATATTAGAAGGGCAAATACTCTTTCCCAAGTGAATGAATTTTTCCTGCCAGTGTATTTCTTTGGAGCAATACTTCTAACAAAACCAAACACCCAGAACCCGCCCAGGGAAAGCTGGTGAAAGAAAGGAAAAGCATCTTCTGATAAAAACAACCATTCAGCGCCGACTATGAGCCAGACTTACTTTACATTCATTAGTTTATTTAACCCTGTTAATAACTCAAGTCTTGAGGAGACTGAGACTCAGAGAGGTTAAAGACTTGTCCAAGGTCACAGAGCTAGTAAGTGGAAGAAATGAAATTTAAACCAGGGCTGCCTGATTACAAAGCACAGCATCTTTTTCTTTTAAGCTGCCTTTTAAATTGAATCCTTTTCCCTCAAAGTAACAAACAGGCACAGTCTAAAAGATCAAAAACTGCAAGTAGATTTTTAAACAAAAAACAGCAGTTTTCCATCTCATGCCCCAACCCAGTCCCTCTCCTGGCTGACCCCCACTTGCAACTCTTGTTAGATGTTTAATCTGGTACTGACCTCCCTATTTCTTACTAACAACATTTTATTTTTTCTTACCTATGAATTTTGTACTATTTACATATTGACCTCTGGCAGCTGTAGACTTAGCTCCTTCGTCCCCCTCCCTCGCAGCCCTTTACCTACACCATCCTCTCAACTCAGCTTAAGTCCTCTTAAAATCAATGTTCAGAGTTTTTATGACTGTTAGTCATAAATACACAACCGAGCTACACGGTGTACTTCCAATTACATTTCTTTCCACTTAGGGCCTTTCCCCACCCCAACCGTGGAGTTAAAAGTCATGTCATTTTTAGTTTGCTTCGTTTACTGCTAGCACCTATTACCAAGCATTCTGACAAGGGATAAGTTACTGAATGCACTATTAGTGTCTTCCATTCCTCCTTCGCTCCCTTCTTATTTTCCTACTGAACCCCATGTGCTGTTCCAATCTGGATTGGTTGCTCTTCAGGCTGGCACAGCCATGGCCCTGGAAATTCCCATCACCTTATCCTGGGATTTCCCTTTGCCCCTATTCAGTGTGTTCACCCCCTGCTTCCTGGACCCCCCGTTTACTTCTTTCTTGATGTATTTCTTTATTTTGGTGGAGCACAACTCCCAGCAGCTTTCTGAGAAAGTGTGAATGGAAGTACATTTTCTGAGATCTTTTGTGTCTGAGAATGTTCTTATTCTACCCTCACACTTGATCGATAACCTGGATAGGCATACAATTCTCTGTTGGAATAGCTTTCCTGTAGACTTTTGGAGGCTTAGTGCCATTGTCTTCTAGCTTCCAGGGTTGCTGCTGAGAGGGCCCCTGCCATTCTGATTCCCGATCAGTTTCTGAACTTTGTGTATAATCCTTAAAAAAAAAATGTCTCCTCTCTGGAAGCCTTTGTGTACTGAAATTTCATGATTAGAAACCTTGGTGTGGCATTTTTTTCTCATTCATTCCACACCTGATAGGCCCTTTCACACTCAAAGCTCCTGTTCATCTCTTTGGTGAAACTGTCTTGTATTGTTTCTTTAGTAATTCCCTCCCCACAACTTCCTTTCTTTCTCTTTCTGAAACGCTTATTCTTCAAATGTTGACCCTCTTGGATGGATTCTCTAATTATGTTATCATATTGTTTCCATTTTCCATTTATGTTTCCTTTGATTCACTTTCTGGGAAATTTCCTTGATTTTATCTTGCAAACATTCTAAGGAGTATAGAACTTTTGTTATCATGTTTAAATTCCAAGAGCTCTCTCTTATTTTCTGAATATTTCTTTTCTAGAGTCTCTGATTTCTTTATTTTTATTAAAATTTTTTTTAAATTTTTAAATGCAATTTTATTGAGATATGTGATATATTCACATACCATAAAGTCATACAAAGTGTACAATCAGTGGTTCACAGTATCATGATTCAGCTGTGCATTGATCACAATCAATTTTTGAACATTTTCATTACTCCAAAAAAATAAAAATAAGAATAAAAATAAAAATAAGAGTAAAAAAGAACACCCAAAACATCCCACACTCCCCATCTCCCCTGTTATTTATTTATTTTTCCCTTACGTATCTGTCCACACACTGGATACAGGGAGTGTCAATCGCAAGATTTTCACAATTGCATGTTCTCTATGTGATTTCTTGAAGTCATATCCAACTTCGAGATCTGTGACTCTACTTATGTCCTTACTCCCCTGCTGGTTGTGCAGAGCCTGATGCTAAAGAGGCCACAGCTATGGGTTTTCTGACTATCCGGGTCCATATTACTGTCCACAGATGGTAAATGTCAAATGTCAAAAGGGGGCCTGAAAGAGGGCCTGTAGCCAACAGATTCTGCTTCCACTCCTGGAAGCCATGGAAGGGCAGGCGAAAGTGAGGGTGGTTCTGCCGAGAGCTCCTGGCTCTAAAATGCAAGCGGGTCTTGAAGGTGAGGAGACTGCCCCACTCATGCTGCTTCTTTCTGTCTGGGACTTTCAGAGATGAGCTAGGTATGAGAGTCTCTGATTTTTAAATTCATGGATACAATATCTTACTCTAGCTCTCTGAGGATAACATTTACAGATTTTAGAGTGTTTTCTTCTGTTTCCTTTGTTGTCTTTTCTTCCTCCAAGTGTCTTTTACATGCTGGTTTGGTTTGCTCTCTTTCACATCATAGGCATTCTCCAAATATCTGGCGATCCTTGTCCATTTTTAAGAGGCGGCACTAAAATACTGACTGACAGCTCTGTGGAGCATCCAGGGGGCTTTACTCTGTGGCGGCAATCAGGTGGGAACTAGGCTGTTGGGTTGGCGGTCTCACAGAAGTCAGTATCTGCATGTATCTTCTCTTGAGCTGATCACATTCCCCAGAGAGGAGTATAAGCCTGGCTTCTGGCATGCCGGAGCATAGTGGGAATAGGAGGCTAGGATTTATAGTATGCAAGATTTCACACAGTCTCCGTATTCAGTATGGAAGTGAACAGCCATCCTCAGTTGGATTCAGAAACCCCAAGTATGGATCCTGACAGGTTCCCCTCTTTGGAGAGTAAATCCCCAGATTTCCGCTGGGGTGTGGAAGAAATAATTGTCCGGCTGGGCGAGGTAGGAGAAAGCACGGGTGGGTCTAATCACTTCAGTCACTCATCGTCTTTTTCAGCCCCTCCAGGCACTCCTGTCTTTAGAGGCACCTGATGTCTCCAACTCCCGAAACTTTCTAGGAATCTGCAGTACAAATAGGCTTGCTTCTTCTTGATGTCCTCTTGCTTGGCTGGCTTTGCTACCTGTTATTTCTGATCTCTTTCTCAGCTCCCCAGATTTGGTAGATATCTACTGTTTCCTGTATTTCTTCTCATGTTCTCTTAAGCTTTGCATGGTATTTTTTTTTTTTTTTTTTGGCATGGGCAGGCTCTGGAATCGAACCTGGATCTCCAGCATGGCAGGCAAGAATTCTGCCACTGAGCCACCATGGCCCGCCCAACTTTGCAGGTTTTTTTTAAAAAAATGTCTTACTGTCATCTTAAAGGACTTTTGATAAGGAGCAGAGATGAAAGGATGTGTTCTAGTAGTTGTGTTTAACCAGAGGCTCCCCGAAGTAGCAACCCTTATCTCCTGTGCTTACAAGAGGCCAGTGGGAAGAAAGCCTTCTGGTTGCAAAACTTGAATCAATATTATTCCAGACTAGTAGCACTCCTTTGTCTCACAACATAAACAAGGTTCATGTGATACTAACTAATCTTTTAGCAGAGTTCTTTGTGGCTTCTGAAGAGTTTCAAACAGTCAGACTTTAAACGCCATTGTCTTAGTCTGCCAGGGCTTCATTGACAAATACCACACAGTGGTTTGGCTTAAACGTTAGGAATTTATTATTTCACAGCTTTGGAGACTAGAAGTCTACCATCAAGGTTTTGGCAGAACCTGCTTTCTCACAGAGTAGTGCTCCAGCAATCCTCCAGCACATGGCAGTCTGTCCTTCCTTGTGTCCACCCCTCTGGTTTCCACCTACTTCTGTCTTTTGCTGACTTCTGGCTTTTACTAACTGACTATGTCTGGATTTCCTCTGCTTATAAGGATTTCAGTCACAAGGATTACAGCCCACCCTGATTCAATTTGGCTAATAATAGCATCTCCAAAAGCCATATTTAAAAATGGATTCAAATCCACTGGACTGCAGATTAAGACATGAATACATTTTTTGTTGGGGACGTGATTTCAACCTCATCAAACATCCCGAGTGGGACAGGCATAACCTGCCCAAGTTTGCTATAAACTAAATCCTTTTCCTCATTATCTGTTGCCAGCTGGCTTGACTTGCCAAACGTGGGGTTAAGATGCCAAGAGGCTGACCCACTCTGAAGGGCCAGCAGCCTACCCTCTAGTGTTTCTTGGCCGATCTCAGATCTACACTGCTTTGGTTGCAGAGGAAAGCAAGGTTTTGGCTTGGCTGGGTATGGCATCATCCCTGAAAGTGAAAAGTCACCCTGAATTGTCTGTCTCAATATTGGTCTCTCTTTCCCCCTTGTTGTCTGTCACACTTATTTTTTAAGGCTTGGATGAAATACCAATTCTCCTGTAACACTTCTCGTAACCTTTACAGGCATGATGTCAGTGTGCTTTGTGTGGGGCTCTGATAGAACGTTTCATATATGATCTCATTCATTTGCTTGCCAATCATTCTGTCTTGTTGGAAAGTGAACTCACTGAGGCCAGCAACATTGTCTTCCCCCAACCCCATGGCCTGGCTAGGGCTCCTGGCACATACCTGGAAGCAATCAGTGTGTATTTGCTGACCTACTGAATGAAGGGTCCTCTGTCAGCAGAGCCCATGTGTCCTTTTATGAGGACTGGTGAGGAGCTTCTACTCAGCTGCTTTTTTGGCTCCACACTGTAACCTCTCGAGGCATCTCAGGGCTTCCCTTGGCAACTGCCCACGCCCCGCCCCACCCTCAACCCTTTGCCCAGCACCACTGACTTCCCTGCTAGGAGAAGGGGCTTGCACATGAGTCGAGCACGGAATAGACTACCTGACACAGCTGACCTCGGAAATGGGGGAAGCACTTCCAAGGGAGGGAATTAAAGGACTATGCGCAGAAGTGAGGTCCACATTCTTGGCTCTCATCTTTGGGTCCTCCCCTTCCTTTGGAATGTGGCCTGCTGCCCCGCTGCTGGTGTGATGACACGGCCCGAGCCGCCCCCCCCCACCCCCCCGCCCCATGTCCTTGCTCTGCTCCCTCTCACGAGCAGCAGTGTTGCACGGACGGAAAACTCCTGCTGAGGATGAGGGCGCAACCCGAGACCTGCAACTGTCCAGGGCAGGTTCCAGCCCGAAGGACGTCATTAGCCCTGCCTATCTACTCCAGCTGGAAAATTCCTTTATTCCAAGGCATCAAGTATTGGAGAATGAATGATTTCCCTACCTTAGCATTTGGATTGTCCCCTGCTGAGGCATGCCTGTGTATGGGATAACAAAGGAATCTTTGTTGTCCACTTGAAAGAGACTGTATTTTCACAGAGACCTTGAGTGATGTGTTTCAAAAGCCCAAAATATTGTTCTAAAGGAAGATTTCTGGTCAAGATTCACAAATAACGTCTTCAAAGAAATAGGCTCAATTTCCTTTGTTTGGAACATTTAAAAAGGAAGCCACAAAACAATCCAGAAATTCATCAGCTGGTGAATAAAGAAACAAAATGTGATATATTCATATAATGGAATACTACTCGGTCATTAAAAGGAACTAGCCACTGACATGTGCAACGATATGCACGAATCTCAAAAACAATATGCTGAGTGAAAGGAATTAGGC
Organism: Myrmecophaga tridactyla; assembly: GCA_004026745.1. Lineage (NCBI taxonomy): Eukaryota > Metazoa > Chordata > Mammalia > Pilosa > Myrmecophagidae > Myrmecophaga > Myrmecophaga tridactyla. Next base: position 52,305 of record PVIY010012672.1, read on the forward strand.
TGCAAAGACCATGCTCTGCAGGATTCTATTTACACGAACTCCCTAGAAAAGGCAAACCTATAGCAAAAGGCAAACCTACAGCAGTAGATCACTCAGGAACTAGGCATGGGATTAGGACTTAATTGCCTATGGGCAGAAAGTTTCTATCTGGAGTAAAGAAAGTGTTCTAAAACTGTCTTGTGGTGATGGTTACATACTATATAAATTAACTAAAAATCATTAAGCTGTCCACTTACAATGGGAAATTGTTAGTGTATGTAAATGTATCTCAATGACACTGTTAAAGGTGAAGAAAAAAAAAGCCAGCATAAACTACTAAAACACTCTTCCCTCAGCTTAGGAAATAAATGGAAAAGAAAGAGTTGGGGTTCCACAGTTTTCCATTGATCGGGTGTCCATCAGTCCTAAAATCTTGTTCCTTTTTAATTTCGCTACTGTGTCTTCTTGTCCTTGGAGAGGAAGATATGACACGAAATCCTCCCAGTGCTGAGGACAGTGGAACCAGACAAAGGAGAAAAAACAACAACGCAGCAAGAGGAGCCCGTTCGGCTGCCTCTTCACCTCCTCTTTTAGCTGTTCTTTCAGTCATCCGAGCACAGAGCCCAGACACCTAAATTATCGGGGTGAACAAGTTCAACCTACGCGTTTCGGCTCCAGCCTCGTAAGGGCCCACGTCCCCCTTTACAGGACAGCCCTGATGAGCAGCTCTGAGCAAGGCCCTCAGGGGGGCAGTAGGCCTCAGGCAGGGGGCTTTGCTGCTGCCCAGCCACGGCTGTGAATGGCAGGATGCAAAGACCCAGGACCCCGCAACCCGAACCACCCAGAAGCACCCAGACCCACCAGCACAGAGAGGTAGGTGGTCACAGAGGAATGGCTGAGTGGAGACATCCTTGTGATGGCCTGCCGGTGTATATTACACTTTGCAGGACTTGTTCACGTCCTCCGAGTTAACCCTCACAAGCTCAGGTAAGCTCACCATGAACGACCCCAGGAGATAAAGATGGGTAAGGTGATTTGTGACAGAGCAGGGGACTCAAAATCAGTCATTTGGACTGAAATTGATTATCTATTAAACATCATATTATATTGTGATATATGAATTAGACGTCCCATGTGTATTAAACTGTACTCTGTTACCGAGAACCTGTTGTGTAGTAGGCCCGGTTTAAAGCACCTTGTCCTCACCACAACCCCAGATGAGGAAACTGAGGCACAGAGAAATTACTTTGCCTGAGGTCACACAGGGCCCAAGTGGCCGAGCTGGGATTTGAACCTACAAAGTCCAGTGTGCTTTTTCAGGACACCTCGCCGCCTGCCTCGGGTCAGCCACGTCGTTGAGTTCGGGAAGCAGACTGCACCGAAATCCTGGTTTTCTCAGCTCACGCCTGTCGTTTCTGCAATACTTCTTTCTGCGAGGGCTTCACTTCCTGCCAGGATTGCCGCTCACCTCCTCTCCGCTTCCTAGGTGATCAGCCTGAGCCGTTTCTCTCATGCTCAGTCTTGGTTTCTGTTTCTGCTGCTGCCAAGCCTCACAGCGCAGTCCCAGGAGGATCCGGAAAAGCATGTGGATTTTATGTGCCTATGGATTTTTTTTTTAATTCTATTTTTTTAACAGTAGTTACATTTGTTACAATTGATGAAAATTATTAAAGTAGCACTTTAACTACTATCCATAGTTTATGTAGGGCTATTTTTTCTTCACATTCCCAACCTTTTATTATTTTTTTTCATGCATGTCTTTATTTTATTACTTATTGTTTTGGTTTGCTAAAGCTGCCGGAATACAATATACCAGAAATGGGTTGGCTTTTATAAAGGGAATTAAGTTACAAGTTTACAGTTCTGAGACCATAAAAATGTTCAAACCAAGGCATCCAGAGAAAGAGACCTTGCCTCAAGAAAACTCCGATGACATTCGGGTTTTCTCTGTCAGTTGGGAAGGCATGTGGTAACCTCTGCTAGCTTTCTCTTTCTCTCCAGGCTTTTTTCCTTAGGGTGTTTTCTTTCTGCATCTCCAAAGGTCTGTTGCTGTGTTAGCTCTGAAGATTTTTCCAAAATGGTTCCCTGTTTGTTTGTTTTCTAATTAATTTTTAAGCAATTTTATTCACACATCATACAATCCAATTTAAGTAAATAGACATGCCTTCACCACCATAATCTATATGAAGCCATTTCCTTTTCTTCTTCATAGAAACCATACCCCTCCCCCATGCCACCTGCCTACTGATATTTAGTTTTGACATATGACTTTGTTACATTCAGTGAAAGCATATTACAATGCTACTGTTGACCCTAGCTTGCACTGATTATACCTCTTCCTGTATACCATCCATTATCAACTCCTTGCAATGTTGACATTCATGTGTTCTCCCTCATGCAAAAAACGTTTTCATATTTGTATATTTAATCGCCATCATTGTCCACTCTAGGCATTCTCTAAGTTATACTGTCTCAGTCTTTATCCTCTATCTTCCTTCTGTTTTCATACGTGCCCCCAGCCCTTCTTCTTCAACCATACTCACATTCAGCGTCATTCAGTGTATTATATTTTTGAGCTACCTTCAAATAGTATTGTGCTATCCATTTGTGAATTTTTACAATTAGTCCTGTTGCAATTCTGTATTCCTTCAGCACCAAATGCCCAATCTCTACCCTATTTCTATCTCCTGATAACCTGTGTTCTTAACTTTAACTCTCAAAGTTCACTCATTAATATTAGTTCATATTATTGAGACCATACAGTATTTATCGCTTTGTTTCTGGCTAATTTCACTCAGCGTAATGTCCTCAAGGTTCATCCACATTGTTACATGTTTCATGACTTCATTCTGTCCTATAGCTGTGTAGTATTCCATCGTATGTATATACCACAGCTTGCTTGGACCTATGGATTTTTGAAAAGATATTAGTGATGGTTTATTGTCTTCTCTGCATGGTGACAATGGACTTCTAAAAAGTTTATGGATGTATTTTTTCCATGGAAATCTTCCAACCAAAGAATGTACTGTAATACAAAGAAATTTGCTACTAATATTGTTTCATTTCAAAGTGACACTGAATCAGGTCTGAGTAAATATTTATGATTTCTCTTGAAATCTGACAGCCTCATGACATGGTAATTAATTTTACTGTAGGCTGAATTTAGAATGGCTTTGGTAATATATGAGTAGGTGTGTAAAATGTTTATAGGGCTTTCAAAAATAAGCCCAGGGCTTAAATGAAACCTTAATCAGACAACTGAGGAGGAGTGAAATAGCAATTCTAATTTTGCTGATAGAATTTCTGTGGGAAGCAAGGAGATCTGGAGATTGATATTCAGCACCCGTCGTGTATTTTATGTACTGTAAAAGAACGTGGGCACTTCAAATACACTTACTTTTCAAGAAATGCATGCATTTTTGAGCAATGGTTAAAAATGAAAGGCTAAATTTAGAAAACTGGCTCTGGTTTAGGGCAAAACTGAAAGGAGCAGATATTTCATAATTCTCCGCAAGAGGCTAAAGGAGTAACATCTGCGAACTCTCTTTTGGGGTACTTCTTTCTCTCACCCCCACATTTAATGGTCAGCAAATCCTGTATTTTCTATCTCAAAGACCACCTCCCACCACCTCCACCACTATCTCTGGTCCAAGCCAACTCATCTCTCACTGGGATTCCTATGCTAAACACTGGTCGCCCGGTTTCCAATCTCCCCTCCCTTTCCGAAGTAGTCTATTATCGATACAGCAAACAGAGCCATCCCGCTAAAACCTGAGTTCGTGTCTCTACCTCCACCGTCTCACTTGGATTGCAAGTTAGCATCATTTCCCACTGTATCCTCTCCTGCTCTCTCCTCCTTGCCACAGGCACCCTCCTGTCTCAGACCTTTGCCCTTGGAAAGCTCTTACTCCAACATCTGCCCGGCTCCATCCCTCTCCTCCGTTGGCCCTTTATGCACATGTCGCTCTCCCAGTGAAACCTCAGTTGGACTGTTCTAGTTCGCTAGCTGCCAGAATGCAATATACCAGAAATGGAATGACTTGTAAAAAGGGGAATTTAATAAGTTGTTAATTTATAGTTCTAAGGTCGAGAAAATGTCCCAATTACAACAAGTCTATAGAAATGTCCAATCAAAGGCATCCAGATAAAGATACCTTGGTTCAAGAAGGCCGATGAAGTTCAAGGTTTCTCCCTCAAGTGAGAAGGCACATGGCGAACAGTCAGGGTTTTTCTCTCAGCTGGAAGGGCACATGGCAAACATGGCATCATCTGCTAGCTTTCTCTCCTGGCTTCCTGTTTCATGAAGCTCCCCGGGAGGCATTTTCCTCCTTCATTTCCAAAGGTCACTGGCTGGTGGGCCTTCTGCTCCTCGTGGCTATGTCGTTCTTCTCTGCTTTCTCTGAATCTCTCTCATTCTCCAAAATGTATCCTCTTTTATAGGACTCCAGTAAACCAATCAAGACCCACCCAAATGGGTGGAGACACATCTCCCCTAATCCAGTTTAACAGCCACTCTTGATTGGGTTACATCTCCAGGGAGATGATCTAATTACATACAGTATTGAATAGGGATTATTTTGCCTCTACTACATGGGATTTTGATTAATACATGGCTTTTCTAGGGGACATACATCCTTTCGAACCAGCACAACCACGCTTTCAACATGAGCAATGGCAAGCCCCTCTCTTTGCCCCATCCTATCCCCCTTGTCTGCTTGACTTTTCTCTCCAGCACTGATTGCTGTCCAACACTATACATTTTACTTAGAATATAAACTCCATGAAGTCAGGAATTTGTATCTGCTTTGTTCACTGCATCTAGAATAATGCCCAGGACATAGTAGGCATGAGAGAAAATAACTTGTTTATTGAATGAATGAATAAATGAATGAATGAATGAATGAGTGAATGGGGAGAGGGATTTTCATAACTGCCATGTGAGGAATGTGAGTTCTGATAGTGGAGGTAACACTTAGTGGAGGCTCCAGAAGGGATTTGGAAGGGTTGTGGAGACCTCTGGAATCTCAGTGTGTGAGCTATTGACTAGTAAGCTACTGGTTAAACTAGTCTATAGGGAAACAACAGATGTGGCAAAACTAGATAACTAGAGATGATGCTATAAAGTTGATTCACAATCGTGGGTGCAAGGCTGGAAGAAATAGAATTATGTACCTTCTGTGTATCATTACCTTCTGTGTTCTACTTAAAAATAGCTTCCTAAGTACAGACCCTTACCCTGGCCCAATGCCCTTTCCACCCAGCAGCTGTGGTAACGGCCTGCGCAGGCTCAAGATTCTCAGTATTTCTCAGGAGATTAGTACCTGCAATGGGATCTGGAGAATTCAAAACCATAAATTAACAGTTTTTGCCTTTTACAAAGTATTGTGTACAAGATAATAACCAAATTGTGCACTGATTGACCAATTCTATCATCTTTTGCAGTAATATATAGATCAACTGAGCAATTGCCCTGTTCTAAGTGCTTCAAGTTCTCTTTCAAATCTCTGCAGGTTGTCATTATTATCCCTAAGAGCGCATTCATGCAGCAACATTTATTGAGCACCTACTAACAGCCAGGCGTTATGCTAGGTTTTGAGGTTGCACAATTAATTGTTCCAGTCCTGCCTCAAGAACTTTATGATCTGGTGGAGGAGACAAACACTAAAACTCACCTGTCACAGCCCAATGTGATATGTGCTTTGTGGGCCCATGAGTAGGATGATTCCGCACAACTACATGACAAGACCCATGGGGAAAATGAGATGTAACTTTTGAAAAAAAATCCTATTTCCTCCTTTTCAATCATGCGTGGCCCTTTGTTAATTTCTTCCTTTGCCTGATGAGTTGACTTTTCCAGGGAAATCCCTTAGTCTACAATCACTGTTTCAATTTGCCATGAGCAAAAATGAGCTCAGAGGCTGTCCTTGGGCTGGTTTAAGGGAAGGGTGATGGAAAATCTTGTGAATCACCACTTTGCCCTTCTAGAGTCTTTCCAAAGGAGGCTGTTACCATGATGCAAAAGTCTGAGGTCTTTTTGTAGATTGCTTGAGTCAGAGAGGGGTCAAAACCCCACGCGAAGGCCAAATCTAATCATGGACGTGGAACCCATGAGTTTCTTATTCTATGGGGATGCTTTATAGCCTCTATGTATCTCCGAGTGGGTTAGCCAGGGATGTGCAAAATGCTATCATATAGTATTTGGGAATAAAATTTGGAATTTCTGCTAATACTTTATCTAAAAATAAGACAGGAATGAAGTTTTCCTTAAATTTAATGTGCGGACTGGCCCATGTGTGCTGCCTTGATCAGTATGTCTGTTGGTACATGTCACACACTTGTACAGTATCCTGAGGGAGCACTGAACACACACACACACACACACACCGCTGTGCTTTCCTTCACTTGTCTGCTTTCAGGACATTGTAACTTTGTGCTACTCGAGAGGATGTGCAGATCTCCTTGTTCAGACTCACCTCAATGAGTCCTCCCAAAGTGGAGGCTTTACTTAACAAGATTCATGCAAAGACTTTCCTGAAGCTTACACCAATAACGGAAATCAAAGCAAGCAATAGGAAAACGCCATTGTCCCTAATCCTACCTACGTTCATTGTCAGACACATTATGAGATTAGAAACAATGACGATTTGAACAGATCAGTCAAGAAGTTGGCCAAAAAGAAAAAAAAATTATGAAGAAGATAAAAAAATTAGAAAATTTCAAGAGAACAATGGCTTTACTGCCCACTGGAGTCCGGGCATTTCTGATAAACTGCACTCTAAGATATACTAAGACTTGAATTATTAGCTGATGGTGGAGATGCGTATATATAACTCAAAGGTAAATAAATACACTTATATTGAAGTACATGTCCCAAAATTTGTACTGCTAGGGTTGTGTAAATGAAAAAAAAAATCGAAAACCACTGCCTTAGGGAGCTAGACCTGCAATAGAAAACAACTGGATGGCTAATCTGTTTAGCTCTGATATCAGGGCTTATTGTTAATTCACTTAAAAGCTGCATTTATTAAACAATGCTTTCTGGGTCTTGGTGCTCCCTGAATAACCTTCCTGCATGCAGTGAGCCTCTGGATAAATAATTCCAAATTTTATAAAAAATAACCACTTATACTGTACAGTAACGGAAAGTACTGAAGAGTAATTTTATGTAATTTTTTTTCATCCTAAGAGATACAGTAACGGAAAGTACTGAAGAGTAATTTTATGTAATTTTTTTTCATCCTAAGAGATTTAATTTATATTTGCAAATTTTCCTGTATGGGTTATTTTTATTTGTGTCTTTCCTTAGTCTGACAATGATTTTTCTTTTCCTGGAAGAAAATTTGCGTAACTGCTCCTCCTGTAAAACAGCACTGCTTGGTGAGTCATGGTCACAAAAAGTTTAAGAAATGTTCCTTTAGAGCCTGTGACTGAATCTCTTCTTGGAAATAGGTGGGGTTTAAATTGCAAAGTAATATGTAAATGAGCTTTCCTCCCAGCTGTCCGGGGCAGGACTGGGACAAGCGTGTTCATCTAAGTTCCCCTCATTTCTGAAACCTGCCTGGACTCCAATATATGAGCCAGCTTCCTGCCTGCCCCTTGTCCACGCCAGGACCCCTGCCTGTGGGGTTCACTCATGTCCTGACAGTCCCCTTCTGCTGTGGCCATCTCTGATACCCTTCCCTGACCTCTCAGCCTGCCGCCTCCCTTCCTCCACCCTCAGAGTCTCCCACTGGCCTAGCTCCTTGTTCCCTTTTTAAGGCAAAGGCATGGGGCCAGGTGACCCCTCTGGGCTTAGGAGATCTCACAGCTACCTTCGGACCCTGGAGAGAACACCTCTCAGTCCTCACTGAGAACGGACCTTTGGAGAAAGGGCAGGCAATCACCCTTGCAGTTTTCCCTGGGCCTTGAGTGAAGAAGTGCTGCTTAGGCCTTAGAGGAGTCTGGAGGGTGGACTGTCCTGCCTGCGTGCTGGCCAGTCTCCTCGCCTCCCTTGTGGGGTTCGGGCTTGTGGGTTCCCCTATTGACCAGTCTACCCAAGATGCATCTTTCCATGGGACACGAGTGGTTGGTGAGCCACTCAAACCAGAGTCTGCCCCTTGGAAAGAGATTTAGCCTCATCTGTAAAAAGGAGATAATGACAATGTCCATTTTGTGGATTTGTTGTGAGGTTTAAATGAGAATCCATATATTGCACTTAGCCCGATATACAGTAAATTGCCAAAGAAACATGAGCTATTAATATCATATATAGTCTGTGTCAGATCACAGCTGAGCAGACCCCAGGGAATATCATGACTAAATCTAAATTGGACTTTGACCGCCCCCTATTTAGAAGGGCCACCTCCCTAGAAATAATAGGGTCTCATACTGTTTCTTCTACTTAAAGCTACCAAGTTTTCGGAAATGGGCTTTGAGAGCTGCCAGACTTGAATGAAAACACCCACTCTGTCACTTATGTGATTTCAGGTGAGATACTTAGCTCTGTGAGCCTCATCTGTAGAATAGGATATTCATTCCATAATAATGAGTTGTGGGGTCGTGATGTAATAAGCACAGCTTCCAGGAGAGGGTCTGCACTTAGGCGGATTTCAGACATACGGGTCTCTTAATACCTTCTAAATAAATCAAGCAGCAAATATATAGGCCGTGTAAAACTAGGGTGATTTTATTGCCCAAGGTCTTAAGACCCACGCCGGAGTCCCCTAGCAGATGGAGACACCCCGCAGACATTGGAGGAAGATGAAACACTTTCTGAGCCCATTCTATGTGCCACTTGCTGGCTGGGCACTCGGTAATCTCGTGTGTCCTTTAAGACAATATGAAGTATATATTAGTAACACACTTTTATGGATGAAAAGACTGAAATTCAAAAAATTTAAGACCTTGTCCAAAGTCTGTAAGTTGTACCCCAAAGTCCATATGCTGTTCTCACTTCCTGCTATGCTTCACCACCCTGATGCCTGAGAACC
>PVIY010012673.1:0-61256 GCA_004026745.1 Myrmecophaga tridactyla
CTTCGCAGCCATGGGTTAGTCCCCCACCCCCACCTGTAAAGACTCAGGCATGGAGGCTGCAGAGTCCTGGAAACTCAACAGCCTGGGGTTCCAGCCCAGTCTGCTCCTCCTGGAGTGAAAGATGGGTCAGGTGATCTGAACTTCTGGGAAGCAGAGCCTGGACCCCAGGACCCCCCTCCAGCCCCTGCTGCACCCCCCTCCACCCCTCCAGGCCGCCTCAACGTGAAGAATGAAGAGCTGGATGCCATGATGAAGGAAGCCAGTGGTCCCATCAATTTCACCGTCTTCCTTACCATGTTCGGGGAGAAGCTCAAGGGTAAGTGAAGGGGCCTGGGTTCTAGCCTGCAGCCACCCCTCCTGGGACCCGTTAACCTCATCTGCCCTCCTCTGATCACGCCCCCCAGGTGCTGACCCTGAGGACGTCATCACTGGAGCCTTCAAGGTCCTGGACCCTGAGGGGAAGGGCACCATCAAGAAGAAGTTGTGAGTGGCCTCCTCCAGGAAGCCTTCTTAAATTTCTACCAAGAGTTAGGCACTGTTGGGGTTAAGGGAGAAATGAAGCCTGGGGAGATGGGTGCAGCTTAAGTAGGATTACATTTTACAGGAAATATGGGGTGGGGAAGGGTGGGCAAAAGTGGGGAGGCCAGAGTGGTTTGGAGTCCAGTGAGGGGTGCATGTAGAGTGATTCCGGTTTTCAGGGTGAGACTGGGGGGTGGCAAGGAGGATAAGGTGGGAGGGAGTAGGAAGGACGCATGAACGAAGAACCGGGCTTAACTGCCCCTCTGTCACATCTCTCCAGCCTGGAGGAGCTGCTTACCACGCAGTGTGACCGCTTCACCAATGAGGAGGTAAGTTGGGGAGGGTCACCCATGAGGAGGTGATTGGGGATATGGAGGTGAGTTGGGGAGGGTCACCCATGAGGAGGTGATTGGAGAGAGGGGCGTAAAGAAGAGGGACGAGCTGCCCTACGTCTTCCCCCAGATCAAGAACATGTGGGCAGCTTTCCCCCCAGACGTGGGCGGCAACGTAGACTACAAGAACATCTGCTACGTCATCACGCATGGTGACGCCAAGGACCAGGAGTAAGGGACCCTCTTAGGCCTGTACTGGCCGAAGTCTTCCGGCCAGTGCGACCGATCCCCGTCACCCTCACCGCCCTGACTCCCAATAAAATTGAACTGGTCTTTGTTTCTTATCGGCGGTGCCAGTAGTGTGTCTGGGCGAGCACCCCACCCACCCCCCCATGGGGATTCCGGAGGGAGTGCTGAAGCACCGCTGAGCACAAGGGAGGTGCTTACTAAATCAATGAACGAACAGGGCCGGGAAGCCCGGGTGGAGCAGCTCCCCGCCCACTGCCGCTACCTCGTCCCGCTAGCAGAGAGAAGACTCGCGTGGCCTCAGGGAAGCTCGGTTTTTATTGACGTAGGTGGGGCGGAGAGGGGTGCTAGGGGCGGGGAGGGGCGGGGCTACAAGCTCCGGGATCAGAGGGCGCAGCCCACTGGAGCCGGAGCAGGGGCGGGCCTTTAGGCTGGGGCTCGGGGATTGGGTCAGAAGCGGGCGGAAGGCGGAGCCGAAGTATGACGGGGCGGGGCGGGGCCTCAGAGAGAGTCCGACAGCTCGCCCGGGGCCTGGCTCAGCTGCATCTGGGCCTGCATCTTCTCCAGCATCTCCTGCATGCGGCGTAACTGTGCGGGGCAGGATTGCGGACGATGGGAGCCGGGGAGGCCAGAAAGGGAGCCCGCAGAAGGCCTGGGACCTTGGTCGTGGTGGGGAAAGAGGGACGCTGGCTCACCTCTTCATCTTTCTCGCGGATCAGTTTCTCCGTCTCGGCCAGAGGCAGCATGGGCAGCGGGATCTCTGTGGCGCTCTGGCGGGAAAGCTTACTGGGTGGTGGGAGGAAGGGGACAGGGATAAGGTGCCGGACCTGAGAGTGCGGGTCGGGCCGGAAGGCTGGACCTGCGGCGAGGTTGGGATTCAGGTTGAGGAGCCATGTCCGGGAGGTCAGGGACTGAAGCCAAGCGGGGTCTTGGACAACTCTAGAGCGTCTGCTCCGGCTCTCTCACCTGCGGCTGGAACGATCGCGCGCCCCAGGACGGGCCAGGCTCTGCAGACAGCGGGCCCGGTAGCCCTCGTAGAGCAGATCGTGCGTCACCTCCTTCAGGTCCTGCAGGTGTGTCTGCACCAGCATCCGTCTCAGGTTTAGGAAATCGCAGTGATGTGGGTTTTCCACTGGGGGGCGGACAAGCCAGCATCAGGGTGCTTCGGGTCCAGCTCCACTAGCAAGGGCGAGTCTTCCGGGAGTCCTGCTGCCGCCCTGGGTGGGTACTGCCTGAGTCCCAGGATCCCCACTTCTGATTCCTAGGAGCCCCGGGGCCAGAGCCCACCTCCAGCCTTGCATGGTGGGTGCAGCTGACTTGGTGGCAGCCTGGGCTCCCTACTAGCCTGAGAACAGGGGCAAGCCTTACTCACCCTCCACGGTACCCCAGGAGTAGCGGCGTCCCCTCACAGGCCGGGTCCCCCCATCCCTCACCACTTCGCATGAACCGACCACTGCGAAGGGGATGCTTCCCTAAAGGTCAGGGGTCAGGGGTCACCATTGGCTCCTGAGAGAAGGGGGTGGGATGGAGGGGGACCTCTCAGCCTCCACTTCCACATCCGCCCCCTCTGCCTCTGGCACCTTCATCTCGGCATCCTGCCTCTTGAAGTCTTCATCCTCATCGGAGTCACAGTCGGGGAACTGGTAGATGTTGATCTCCTCCTCTTTCAGCTGGTCCCGGATCTTGGAGGAGACAGGGATGCAGAGACAATGAGACACACAGAGAGTCAGAGACAGACAAAATATGGCCAGCAATATGATAGACAGGGAGCCTGGGTGGTCAGAGGCAGACCAAAAGACATGAAAGAGAGATGACTAGCGATGGACACACCAGAATGACCAAAAACAAAACTGCAGAGACACACATGGTGAAGACTGAGACCAGGAAAGATTCTAAGACAGGGCATACCCCTAAGAGACCAGGAGAGAAGGACAAGCAGAAATAGTGGGTGAGAGCTCTGAAGATACTGAGGGGAGGGGTGGTCATCAGCATCTTGGGCCAGGGTAGGTCAGGGGTCATGGTGGTGTGCCCCTGCCCTTGGACAGGCCTCCTCCCAGGAGCTGTATATTCATCCTTTTCTGAGCCTCCAGAGACAAAGCATCCCTCAGTTTTCCCCACCATTTAGCCTGACACGTCATGCACCAAAAAGGCCAAGATGAACAAAGTCATAGCTGAGATCAGGTTTGGGTGATCTGTGACCTTCACCTTCACCTAGGGTCACAGATCAAAGGTCACCATCACACCTTCTGCTTGAGGGCCTGGGCTTCCTTAGGCATCAGGGCATCTGCTTTGCCAATGACTGGGATGATGTTGACCTTCTCGTGCACAGCCCGGAGGAAAGCCACATCTAGGGGCCGGAGCCTGCACCCAGGGGGTTGGGGAGGAGTCAGCCCAAGGGTGTGGAGACCCGCCCACCCCCGGCCCTCTGCAAATGCCCCATCCCCCAAGGTGTCCTCCACACCCCCGGCCGAAAGGTGAGATGAAGTAGAGGCAGCAGTGGACCCGGGAATCCTGGATGTTTTTCCGGTTCAAGCCACTCTCATCCCTAAGGTACTGCTCAAATTGCTCCTCGATGAAGCGCACCACGGGCAGCCAGCTGGGATGTGGGGAGAGGGCATGGGGCCAGAGGTTAGAGGTCATAGGGCGGGGCAGGGGGCAAGGCTAGCCAGGACTGTGGGAGTGGCAGATCATTTCTTTGGCTTCAACCAAAGGCATGAGGGTAAGGTGGCAGGGGCAGGGTGAGACGTGGAGAAGCACCTACTAGCCACAGGACACACTTGGAGCCAGGTGGCCGCCGGAAACAGGCACTACCTCTTGGGTGAAGGTGGGTGAGAGTCAGAGCAGGCCAGCCCTGTAACCGAGCGGGCCACTGAGGGGCTCAGCTCCTGCCCCTCCCCTCCTGCTCACCAATCTGAGCAGTCGACTGAGTCCCCAAAGCCAGGTGTGTCCACCAAGGTCAGCTTCACCTTGATACCCCCCTCCTCAATCTCCACACCCCGGCGCTCGATAGTCAGTGTCTGTGTCAAGCGATCTGTGGGAACACGGAAGAGGTCCAGGAGCCTGGTAGGAGTCTGAGACAGGACTAATTTCCTTTCTCAGCATCACTGTCCACCCCCACCCATTTTTCAGGGGAGGAAACCGAGTCCCAGAGGAAAGCAGTGAGCTCCTCGAGTCATCCAGATCCAGAAGGCCCTGGGAAACCCAGATGGCAAAGAAAAGAGGACAGCCTGGGGACACAGGAGGAGGGCCAAGGGCAGTGCCTGGAGAGGACAGAGTGGGGGGGGGGCTTACCACTGGCGGCTGGCAGCTGCCGATCCTCATAGAGGTTGGTGAGAAATAGGCTGTTGATGAGGGTGGATTTCCCCAAGCCTGACTCCCCTGTGGACAGGACAGGCCCAGCTGCTCAGGTGAGGGGACAGCCAGGGTCTCTAGAACCTCCCCCCACCCCACCCCCACCCCCCACCAATTTCCTCTCTAAGTCCCAGACCTGCCACCATAAGCGTGAAGTCAAACCCCTTCTTGACGGACTTGCGGTGCAGCTGGTTGGGGAGGGCAGCGAAACCCACATACTCCTTGTCCTGGTGGGGGCAGTACAATGTGAGGCTATTGGGAACAGCAGGCAGGGCTCCCGGTATCACTTATGCTCAGGGGCTAGGACAGGTCAGCCTACTGTGGGGTGACCTGGGCCTGGGACCCATGGGTGTAGGGGGCCAGGAGCATCAGGACTCACCATGGCCTTGCTAGCTATTGCTGCACCTGCTGTCGCTTCCCACTTCCTCTGGTGGGGCAGGAAATTGAGCGCGGCAAACAAGGGGGCGGGCAGTGCAGAAAGCTGAGATACTGAAACTCACCCAGGCCTGAAGAGGTGGGGAAAGCCAAGACCAAGGATACCTGGGGTCCCTATCTCCTGGATCCCTTTGCCCATGACCCCTAGAATCAGCTTCTCTGCACACTTTTATTGCAAGCCCCACTATGGCCCTATCATCCCGGTGGGAGATGGGGGGTAGACAAAAAAGGAAGGAAGCAGACTGCTCTCCCTCCAGGGGAGATGAAAGCTTTGACAAGATGGTTACCAAAAAAAAAAAAAAAAAAAAAATGCTCCCAAGGTCTGAGTAGACCAGGAGCCCTAGGTAACAGATTTGGGATGGGAGGAGCCATCAGTTTTCCTTGCCATCTCATGCAATAGATTCTTAAAGGGAATCCAGGTCTTTCAACACCACCACCAGAGAGAACTTCCTTCAGAATCCTGGCCTGGGCACTCCCCTGCTCTACCTCCTGAGGGCGCTCTCTATGACCTTACAATCAAGTCTGAGTTCTGACCTGGCAATCTAAGCTTCCTCCATCTGGTCTCATCTCTCACTCTCCCCCAAATTCTTGTTCTGCCCACAATGAGTGTTTCCTGCTGCACTGAATGAACTCCTGTTCATCCTTTAAGGGTTGATTCCTCCTCTTTGAAATCTTCCACAGCCATGCCAGGCTGATTATCCCCCCTCCTCTGGACTCCCCAGCACCCTTCAAAGACTCCCCCTAGGCCTGTCTTTGCTTACCTGATTGTCTCCTCTCCTGCTCCCAGCTGAGCTCTCTGACGGCAGGGGCCAGGTCTTCCAAATTTCCATATCCCCCATGTCTCACACAGGACTCGGCCCAAAGAAGGTATCAGTAAATAATATCCTAGATGAATGAGTGCATGAAAGGGGGAATGAATGAAGTTAGCTGGGGCCAAAGGGTGGGAGGCTGCAGAACTTGTATTAGGAGCCTTACTTTGGAGTCAGAACTTCCCACATCCTAGCTATAACCACTCGCTGTGTGACCTAGGGCAAGCCATTTGGTCTCTCTGAACCCTAGTTTTCCTCACAGTAAAATGGAAAACACACATCTCAGCTTTGTTATCAGAACTCATGGAGAGTGGCTGCGTACATGGGCTTTGGGGTCAATTAGTTATATATACAAACCTTGGCTTTAGCGAGAGCTGGGTGAACTTGGACATGTAAATTAACCTCTCTGAGCCTTTAAAGTTAGTCTCTTCACCACGGACTACAAGACCCTGCTTGATCTGCTCCTGGCTCCCTCTCCAACCCCATTTTCTTTCCTTTTCCTTTTGGTTTTATTTATTATTTCCCTTTTAGCCCCACAGCACATGCCTCCCCTACCCCCATTCCAAGGTAACCACTTTAATGTGTTTAATGTGCTCTTTTTTAGTTTGTATGTGGCTTAAAAAATGTGTAATGTGTTTTGAGGGTACAGTTTAAGGTACATAAACAGCACATATTTACACAAATGGAAATATATATCATTTTGTTTGTTAACTAACATCCACCCATATGGCCACATATATTTTTTATCCATACTTCAACTGCATTTCTAGTACCCTTCCCATGGAAACTTGGGAAAGTCACCCCTCTGGGCCTTACTTTCTGTGTCCATCACATGGAAGTAAAAACTCCTGCCACACCCAACACACAGGTTGGGCAAAGATCCTGTGATTCTAGAGATCGATAGTAATTCGGAGCTGTGTGCCCTAGGCATCTTAAGTTAACCTCTCTGTTGACTCGGTTTCTTCATCTGTTAAATGGCACCACTAATAATTCCTTCCTGGCAGGGTCATGATGGGGAATGTGTGGGTTAATACACACAAAGCTCTGTACATAAAGTACAATGCTTGGCATCTAAGTTGAGCTCATGCAAAAAATGTTAATTACTATATTATATGAACTGAGGAGGGTGATACAGCCAACTGCTCAAATCTCCTGGCTGTCCTTCTGGATTAGTTGCTGCTGACCTAGATGGAGTGAATCTGTGAGGATCGTGGCCCTCTGGGGAAATGGAGACAGCCACAAGGAAGTGTCACACACAGCCTGCCTGCTAAAAGTGTCAGGAATAAAAAGTGTACTTAGAGTTAAGCCAAAGGGAGGAGTTAATTGTACCCCTCCCCACTGCAGGGCAGCCTTTACTCCTGCATTTCCCATCAGGCTGAACAGATCTATGGTCTTAATTAAAACCCTGGGCTCTTCCCTCCCCCTCTCTCCACAAGCATAGCCGAGTTGTTTCCAAGGCCTGCCTGTTAAATCAGGAAAAGATGGTCCCCTTCTCTCAATACCCTCTACCTCCTTGGTTCTGTCCTGGATTCAGACACTGATCAACTCTTCCCTGAGTTATTTCAACAGGCTTTAAGAAAATAACATGTATATTCATTTATTTCTTATATATCTAACACATAGTCATCATAGAAAAATTAGAAATGGAGCTGAATCAGGAAAAAAAAATCTAATATTATTATCTTGATATAACCCCATTTTGGTGTTTATCCTTCTGGATTTTTCCTATACCTATTATATATATGTATACATTTAAATCGAGAAAAATAAGATCACACTGTAACTTTGTTTGGAAACCTGCTTTTATTACTTAATATGTTCTGCACATCTCTCTCAATAATGAATACACATGCTACATTATTATCTTTATACATGTTTAGTATTTAGGTTGGGTTCTCATTTTTCCCCATGATGGTCAATGCTGAGCTGGAAGGAATGTGTTTGTGGCACTACCTTAGTACACTTATCCAAAAATTTATTTGGATTTAATTTCTGTAAGGGGAATTACTGAGTCAAAGGAGGTCACATATTTAAGACATTTTGTATATTAACAAGTTGCCCTGCAGAAAAAGCTCTTGGCTGGTCTGGTCATTGTGTTTTGTTAAGTGTGGAGCTGTATGGATTAACAATGATGTAGTATTCCATTTACATGTTTAACCACTGTTTTTTCTTTTGCATGGACAGGCACTGGAATCAAACCCAGGTCTCTGGCATGGCAGGCAGGACTCTGCCACTGAGCCACCATGGCCCACCCCCCATTTACATGTTTATTAATGCCAGCGAATTATACCCAATCATTCCTGTGTTGAGACTCGGGGTCTGTCTGCTTGGAGAAAGGAAAGTCCCATGTTCAGCTTCATATGGAGTAGTATGGGGTGGATGCTTCCCTTCCCATAAGCTATGTATCTGGTTTAGTTCTTTTTCATCTCATCATCATGTGTCACAGATGTCTTCATGGTACCTTTGTCCCCACCAGGCATATCTAGAGTAGCTTCTGTCTTTAGATCAGAGGAAAGGTTTCAGGCCTACTCATTCCAAGTGTTGTCTTCTTAAAGTAAGAATTGGCTCTGAAAATGAGTTAAGTATGATGTGTGGCCTGGCTGCCTGCGGGAAAGGGCCCTCCACTGGGGGGGGGCTGGCTCTTTGCCAATTGATACCCTCTTACCTCTTTTGCTCAGCAACAAGTGCTTGGCACACCGTAGATGCTCAGGAAAGGTTTGTGGAGCAAATGAACAAAGTTACCATTAGATCTTTAGCTTCCCCTACTTTGCTATTACGTTCATTCATGGCACCTTAAAACAGGACTATTCTCTATTTTCCTTTCTGAGGACAGGTATTGATTATATCAAAAACTCAAGCTTCTAGCCTTAGTAGGTTTTCAGTTAAAGTGTGGACCCCTGTTTATTTCATTCCCTCTACCTGGAGTGCTGCATTCAATCCTCACTCCAGCCAGGCTCTGGACTGTGCTGAAATTTTAACCATCCTGAAAGGCCCAGGTCAAATACTACCTTCTCCTTCCTTGGTTACTCAGCCAAAATAGTTGCAGCTGATATTTTTTTGCTAAGAGTTTCATACATATTAATCCACAACCATTCTAATTAGGAATTAGCCTCATTTTATAGTTCAGGAAACCGAGGCTTAAGTAACTTCATTAAGGTCAAACAGTACTAAGTGACAAGGCCAGGAATTAAACTATGTGAAAGGGCTTAAAGAGTGCCAGGCCACCAAACTCTACAGAAGGTACCTCTCTCCGCACCACACTTTCATATCTTGTCCATAAGACCAATATACAAGCTGTCATTTCGACTGCATATCTCCCTACCTCACTGGGCGGAGAGCACCCTGAGGAGTTCCTTTGTATTTCCAGGGTCTAGCAGTGTCTAGCTATTGGTTGGTGATCAGTATGTGTCGATTGATTTGTGGTCCCTATTTCTGTTAGCATCTAACATTCATGCACACTAATTCCCAGGGAAATAACACTTCCTGCTCTCCCATACCCTCTTGAAAGGGTCCCTATAACTGCGTCAAGTACTTCCAGTTCTCTATTTTAATTATTTGAGTGTTGCCCCTTTAAACTGCCAGCAACCCATGGATAAACTTGTATTTCCTCGCTTTATCCCAAACTGTTGGCTTAGCACTAAGACGTTAATAAATGGGAATTAATGTCCAAACTAGGGTTACCCCTCCCCAACACTGGTAGAGGGGTCACACACCTCTTCAAGTTCCCCTTCTCCCCTATAACAATCCTGCCCAGAGTACAGATTTTGGTGTTCATGAACCTGGAGCCTGAGATTCCCTGGAACACAGCTCCAGCCAGGCAAGTACCAGACCAGGAAATAGGGTTTACTTTTTCAGGCCCTCCCTGGGCTTGGCCTTTGTAGGGCTGTGGATCTGTCCTTCCTCTCCCCATAGCCTTCTCTTTCTTTGTGTCCTGGTCTCCCTGCCTGCTGTCCTTTGTTCTCTGCCTTGGGGCCTGTTTCTTTCTAGGCTCCTTGCACTGCTTTTCTTATTGCTCCACTGACTCTGCTTCAAGGACTTTGTATCTCTCTTATCTATTTCTACATCTCTTTGTCTCAGTCGGCCAATCTGCTCCTGTATTTTTTGGTCTGCGGTTGTCTTTCTTTGCCTCCTCTCTGACTCGGGGCTTATGGCAATGTTGAGACTCTGACTCAGGGTCTCTGTTCCAGGTCCCAGATCTGATTCCATCTCTCCCGATCCATCTTCTACCTGGCGGCCGCCTCGAGCCTCTGTACCTGCCAGTCTCCCCCGGCCCAGCCCCCAGCCCCCACCCCCAGCCACACCCCGGGCCGTCAGTTCTCGGCCCTCGGTCTCTCTGCCCGGCCTCGCTTTGTTTCTCTTGCCTCGGTGCCCCGGCCCCGCCCCGTCTGGGGTCTCCGCCGCCCTCTGCCGCCCTTTGTCTGCCTCGGTCTCTCCCCCACCCCTTTCCCTGGGTCCATCTTTGGATCCCTCTCTCTTTGTCTCTCCCAGGCCTAGGTGGCCGGCGCTCTGGGCCTGTCCCGGAGGTCGGCGCGGGTGCCCCAAGACACGGTGACAATTAGGAAGCTACTTCGGCCACCGTCACCCAGCTCCAGCCCAGGAGGCACACGGTTAATACCACCGAGTTCGGGCTGCTGTCCTTGGCTTAGAGTAGCCCTCTCGGCGGCACGCGGCCCCCCGCCGGCCACCGAGCTCGGTCCGACGCGGGCGGCCTCCACAGGCGGGCAGCTCCGCCACGGTCCTAGAGCGGCTCCTTGCGGCCCAGCGCTTCCGCTTCCCGTCTCCGCCCCCGACGGCTGTCCCCGGGGCGCCTGGGTTCGAGCCCCCTCCCGGTTTGGCGCGGAGCCCGCATCCCGGGACGGCCGGAGGCTCGGGCATCCGTGTCCCGCCCGAAGAGCTCCAGAGGCGCCAGGGTGGTGGAGCCGGAGGCGGCCGGAGAGGTGAGAGGGGCATTTGCGTGCTGGGGAGGGGCAGCAGGTGCAGGGGCGACCGGTGGCCGGCGGTGCGGGCGGGGGCCACCGCGAGCCGCACCCGGCGCCTCCGACCTGGACGCTGCCTGGTGCCAGCGCCGGCCGGCAGAGGGCAGCGACAGGGCGCCGCGGGTCGCACATGGCTGTGTGACCGTGGAATTGTGTGTTTGTCCCTTCACTCAGGGCAGCGTGCCGGCGATGGAGCGCGCCGTGGAGCCCTGGAGCCCGGATCTCCGTGGCCCAGAGGAAAGAGAACAGCCAAGAGGCGCCCGCACAGGTGAGAGCCGCGGCGATGGGCCGCCAAGGACAGGTAATGTCTGGGTGGGGACTCTGGTGTTTGGTTCAGCCTGGCCAAGACCCAGAAAATAATCGATTCCGGACTGCGCCTCCAGGGAGAGAGTGAGAAAAAAGTCAGGGAGGAAGCCAGCATTTATGAGCACCTACTGTGTGCCAGGCCGTGAGGGGCATCATCTCAAGGACTCTGTCCCCTCCCCCATCTCCATTCTTACTGTCTCTGCCCTACTTCTGGTCTCATTCTGTCTCATCTCGGCAATTGCAACAGCCTCTGCTCTGCCCCTTTCTGTCCAGTGGTATACTCTGCAGCCAGATATTTCTAAATCCAGATCTAATCCTGTCTCCCTTCTCAAAAAACCTTCCCTCTGCCTGCTTCTTAATTAAAGATCTTTGCTTTGTTTTCACTCCAAGCCTTCTATGCTCAGTCTAATCCCTATCTCCCGTCTAGTTTTATCTTCCATTCCTTTTCATGATTTACTTTGTCCTCTGCTCTGAATGCCTGTCACTGTCCCCTTATCTGCTACTGTCTTGTGACAGCACAGTTACTGTTCTGAACTCACATTATAATTGTTTATGTTTTATCTTATCTTTCCTACCAGTCATAAACATCTTGAGGGTCTGGGTCCTCTCAGACACACACAGTAGGTGTCCACTGAAGGATGACTGAAGTAATAATAAACAAGAGAATGGCTTAATATAAAAAGATCATAGCGATAGCATATACTAGGTTTTTAAATAGAGACAACTTAATGTAGGAGTTAAAAACACAGGCTTGGTCAGGTAGACCTGAGCTAAACAGCTGGCTTCGCTACTTTGTAGCTTTTATAACCTTATGCAAGTGACTTATATTCTCTGATTCAATGCCGTCATCTTTCTAACAGAGATAGTACTATCTTCTAGGGTTGTTGCAAGGATTCAATAATGCTGAGTGCAGTGATTGGCATACATTAAGGGCAATATTTTTAAAAGGAAGTTGTTATTATTGAGAAACACAGACAATAAAAATGCTCCAGAAGTTCAGAGGAGAGAGAGAAGTCCTTGTGACTACAGTTTTTCAAGGGAGTTTTCTTGGGGAACTTGGCTATCCAAGATAGGGGCCAAGCCAAAGGGCAGGGTCTACAACTGCCTTTTTTCTCCCTAGGTCTAGGGAATGAGAATGTGGAAATTTCTCAGCCAGATGAGTTTGAACATACCCCACAGGAAGATGACTTGGGGTTCAAGGAAGAGGAAGATTTGACCCCAGGTCATGACGTAGGAAATGCCTCTCTCAAATCTGAAGGCATCCAGACCTGGGATGACTTGTGGGTCCAGAGAGAGGGTCCAGGAAAGCCTCAGCCTCGGGACAGAGGCCCCCGGCTCCTGGGAGAACCACGCTGGGGCCAGGTTAGTGATCGGGCCGCTGTATGTGGTGAGTGTGGCAAAAGCTTCCGGCAGATGTCGGATCTGGTGAAACACCAGCGGACCCACACAGGGGAGAAACCTTACAAGTGCGGGGTCTGTGGCAAGGGCTTTGGGGATAGCTCTGCCCGTATCAAACACCAGCGAACTCATAGTGGTGAGAAGCCCTACAGAGCCCGGCCACTGGCCCAGGGTCCTCCGAAGATTCCTCGGCCCCGGATTCCTGCTGGCGAGCGCCCTACTATTTGTGGTGAATGTGGCAAGAGCTTCCGGCAAAGTTCTGACCTGGTAAAGCACCAGCGGACGCACACAGGTGAGAAGCCCTACAAGTGTGGCATCTGTGGCAAGGGCTTCGGTGACAGTTCTGCCCGCATAAAGCACCAGCGGACACACCGGGGAGAACAGCCCACCCGGTCTGTGGTGCCCCGACGGCGGCCGTCTCGGGCAGCCACAGCAGCCACGCAGGGGCCCAAGGCCCAGGACAAGCCATACATCTGCACTGATTGTGGCAAAAGGTTTGTGCTCAGCTGCAGCCTCCTGAGCCACCAGCGCAGTCACCTGGGGCCTAAGCCCTTTGGCTGTGATGTGTGTGGGAAGGAGTTTGCCCGGGGCTCAGACCTGGTAAAGCACCTGCGAGTGCACACAGGAGAGAAACCCTACCTGTGTCCCGAGTGTGGTAAGGGCTTTGCTGACAGCTCAGCCCGGGTCAAGCACCTCCGCACCCACAGTGGCGAGAGGCCTCACGCCTGCCCAGAGTGTGACCGTACGTTCAGTCTCAGCTCCACCCTCCTCCGCCACCGCCTCACCCACATGGAGCCCCAGGACTTTGGCTTTCCAGGCTACCCCATGGCTCCACTGATCCCAAGCCCATCCCCCAGTACAAGCCCACCCCCACCTCCTCTTGTCACCAGCCCTCTGTTGACACCTCGTAGCCCTCCACACTCAGGTGAGGGTCCCTTTGGCTTGCCTGGCTTAGAGCTGGAGCCTGGGGGCCCCCAGGCTGGGGAGCCACCACCACCACCATTGGCAGGCGACAAGCCCCACAAATGTCCTGATTGTGGCAAGGGCTTCCGCCGAAGCTCGGACCTGGTGAAACACCACCGTGTGCACACAGGGGAGAAACCCTACCTCTGCCCTGAATGTGGCAAGGGTTTTGCCGACAGCTCGGCCCGAGTCAAGCACCTCCGTACCCATCGTGGTGAACGGGCCCGGCCACCACCACCATCCACTCTCCTTCGGCCCCATAACCCTCCTGGCCCAGCACCCATGGCCCCTCGACCCCGAGTCCGGGCCCAGCCTTCTGGACCCAGCCAGTCCCATGTGTGTGGCTTCTGTGGGAAGGAGTTCCCCCGAAGCTCAGATCTGGTCAAACATAGGCGCACACACACTGGGGAGAAGCCATACAAATGTGCGGAATGTGGCAAGGGTTTTGGTGACAGCTCTGCCCGTATCAAGCACCAGCGTGGGCATCTGGTCCTGAGGCCCTTTGGGACAGGGGATGGTCGGGCAAGGCCCCTCAAGGAGGAGCCACCGACTGGACTGGAATGATGGGGTCCAGAGAGGGTGGAGATGAAAGGGAGGGTATCTGCTGCTTAAGCAGAGAAGAAAGGGCCTGGGAGGTGGTGGGAGGGAGAAGGAGGGGAAGAAATGGGAAGAAGGAATGAAGCGATAGGAAGGAGACAATGACCTGGAAGCTCAGGAAACTGTCCTGGCTGGGCCCAGTCAGGATCTTGCCAGTATGGGCTATGCTCCCACCTTTTTGAACACTGCCTGGCACACAGCAGGCACTCAGTAAACATTTGTTGAGTGAATAAACTGGCCTTTTCCTGAGGGCTCTAAAAGAAACTTCAATTCCTGCTGCCTCTTAACTGTTGAGTATTGACTCTTCCCAACATTGCCCCTGGGAGACCAGAACCCTGAACCAGGATTTGTTGGGCCTCATGAGTTGCAGCAATGAGACTTCTGGAGTTTAGGGTGACAGAACGGAGCAAGGACATCCAGACCACCCTTCTGATGGGGAGAGTATTGCTGTGAATTAGGGCCACCGCAAACTCAGGCCACTGGACGTAGTCTTACCCATGAAGGGCATTCTTGGACAGAGCCCAGTCCTGTCTGCCCTTGAGGTCCCCCCCTCTCCCCCCATCCGGTGACCTGGAGACTGAACCCTGATAGATTAAGAGACAGCAGAAGGAGCACTCATGATAATCTGGTTTGGATGCCAAGCCCAGGCTCTTCTGATGGATGTCAGCAGAGATGAGCTGGCTGGGAGACTGGAGATAGGAGAGGCCCGGGAGGCCAGGGAAATCTGAAGGCTCAACAGCCACATCTCCATCTGTCACGTTGCCAATAAACTGCTTATATGAGACCTGGACTTTTGTGTGCATATATGTCTTGGGGCTGAAGAATGTGTAGAGGGGCCACCACAGGCAAACTCTCGTGTGGTTCCGTTGCTCTCTGAGCTCGTCAAATAAAGAGGCTGGCTTGGCATAGTCAGCCTCTTTCTAGGTCCAACATCTGGCTCGGAAACAGCCGCTTGGCCCGTCAATTGATGCCGCAGGCCCGGTGTCTGGCTGCCCACAGGCGCCACCTACACCACAGCGTCGAGCACGACCCGTAAAAGGAAAAATACGCGACGCCGCAGAGGGAGGGCGCGCGACACCGGTTGGGTGGTTTGGTCCGGGAGCGCTGTTGCTATGGCAACGGGTGCCGGACGAAATGTAGCCAAATGTAGGCGCAGGCGCAGAAAACCCTGCCACAGATAAACCGCCTACGAAGACACTGGGTAACGCCCCGACCCCGCCACTCTGAGGCCCTTTTTAAGTACTGAGAGGCCGGTCATTTGCTTGTACATTCCAAGGTGAGGGAAAAGCGGATGCCTCTCCCCTGGAAAAGGCAACTATATTTCCCAGCGACCCATAAGTCATTTGGGAGCAGAACTCCAATTCCCAGCCTTTTCTGAGGACAGAACCAATAGGGAAGAAGGGAAAGATGGACTCTCCAGATTGGGTAAGGATAAGAAAGACGAGTGCAGTTCACCCATTTTACCAATGAAGTGTACGATCACTTTCTAACTCCCCCCCACGCCCGGCCCCCGAGGGGTCTCAGCCAGTGATCGTGCGAGAGTGGTCCTTGGATGGAAACTCTCGCGAGATCTTAACGGCCACTGTCTCCCCTAGAAACCAAAGAGCGCTGTTTACAGAGCGGCGCCTCCCGACCCTCCCACCTCTGCCAAGTTGTGTACACACATGGGATCCTGGAATTCTGCCTTCAGGGCTGGGGATCTTGGCGGACCCCCGAGTGCGCACGAACACGTAGGCCTGAATGGAAACCTTTGGGGGCTTTTGATAGATCCTGCTGTTTTCCTCCCTCCCAGTTCCGTTTGCAAGGTAGCCCGCAGTGAACGTTCTAAAATTACATCTCAGTGTACCACTCCCCTCTTCAAACAAAACCGTGCCGTATTTCCCCGATGTCCTTGCCGTAATGCGTAACTCCTTAGCTGGCCTTCCACTTGTGTGCTGCATTTCTTACATGTGTGGCTTCCTTTACTTGGAATGCCTCCCTGTGACTTGCTAACCTCTCCTTTTCAAAACACTTTAAGCATTACTTTTTCCCAGATTTCTTGCCCGACCTTCCAGGCTGGTTTACAGTTCCCTTGTCTGAGCAAGCCCTATCTGAGCACTTAACACATCGAGAGCTTCTTGAGGCTAATCAGTCACTCACTCTCTAGCAAAACCTGTGTGCTGGGTACCGGGATGGAAGGATGAATAAAACAGCCTCGGCTCTCAGGTTCTAGGCAGAAGATATATATTAAGTTAATAATAAATGTAGCAAAGGCAATGAAAATGGGCAGGAGAAAATCCTACCTCGTCCAAAGGCCTCTCCGAAGCTGTGGCATTTAGGTTTAGATCTGCAGGCAAAATTGGAATAAGAAAGGGATGAGGTGAGAAATGGGATGGGAGGGGGCACAGGCATGATCTAGGAAGAGTGAATAGTATGTGCCACATCCTTGGGGATTCAGGAACTGGAATAAAGTTCTATTGAAGCTAAAGGCAGTTATCAGCTTGAAAGCAAGTAATTAGGAGTAAGGCAAAAACTTTTCCAGATTTAATTTTCTACTCCCACTCCTGACGGGGGCTTGACACATTAAATGGCTCAGTAAAAAGTGTCCTTGCAACCCCACCAGTTATTACCTCTTTGCCAATCTGGCAAACTCCCACTCAGCTTTGAAAGTCCTCTACATTTATCTTCTCTGCTGGGCCTGCATCCACTATCCATGCCCCTCAAGGGAGGTATTCACTCACCCTTCTGTTCTCCACTCAGAACACTTATCACTGCCCTTTACATATACATATTTTTTTAATCACATAGATATTCCCAACTGGACAATGAGATTCTTAAGAACAGGCACTAGATCTGATTCTAGGTACATGTTGGTAGAGTAAATGGATGGGGCCATTTTCCTTCTTTTTGCAAGTTCTTGTTCCAAAATCCTCCCACAGTGGGAGGCGCCTTCTAGTAAAGACTTTTGGTGCCCTCATAGGCAGGGCCCCAGCCGAGCCTCCTTGTGGTACCAAGGTGTCTCCTGACTGATTTTCTCTGTGTTAGAGCAGGCAGGCCTTGGCTTTGCTGGAGTTAGGGCTTAAACTATAATCAGTTTATACCTGTGTTCCATCTTCCATACTACATTCCTTCTGGCCAGCTCACTTGGCTAGAGACATTCAGGTCTTATTTCTGTTCCTCAGTCATGCCAAGTTTATTCTCACCTCAAGGTCTTTGCAGTTTTCTACGTCTCCAACATTCTTCCTCCAGATTTTCAAATGGCTAACCCTTTCTTATCATTCAAGCTTTATATCAAATATTACTTCTTCAGAGACATCTCCCCTGACCATATTAAAAAGTGCCCCCCTGTCGATCAACTGATGACTGGATAAATAAAATGTGGTATATACATACAATAGATTATTATTCAATCATAAAAAGAAATGAAGTCCTGGTACATGTTGACAACATGGATGAACTTTGAAGACATCGTATTTAGTGAAA
Organism: Myrmecophaga tridactyla; assembly: GCA_004026745.1. Classification (NCBI taxonomy): domain Eukaryota; kingdom Metazoa; phylum Chordata; class Mammalia; order Pilosa; family Myrmecophagidae; genus Myrmecophaga; species Myrmecophaga tridactyla. The sequence goes on from PVIY010012673.1 coordinate 17,395, forward strand.
TAAGCCAGACACAAAAGGAAAAATATTATATGAGTTCATTTATTTGAAGCAATTAGAATAAGCAAAATCATAGAGTCAGAATATAGGTTACCAGGGGATGGGGTGGGGATAGGGAATGGGAAGTGAAGGCTTAAAATGGACAGGGATCTTATCTGGAAGGATGGAAATCTTTGGTACTAGATGGTGGTGATGGTAGCACATGCTATTAATAGCACTGAAATATATATCTGAATGTGATTAAAAGGGGAAATATTAGATTGTATATTTGGTAACAGAATTAAAAAAAAAAACAACTATGGAACTATGCAACACAGTGATCCCTAAGTTAAACCATGGACTTTAGTTAATCATACAATTATAAAGATGTGCTAGCATCAATTGTAACAAATGTTCTGCACCAATGCAAGGTGTTGAAATCCATGAATTCTCTAAGGAAGAGAACTAAAAAAAGAAAAGAAAAGAAAAAATACAACCTGTCCCGACCATATCTACTCCTAATCACATCACCTCACCCTATTTCCTTCATTGCACTTATCACTGCCTAAAATCATCTTGTCTATGTACATATTTACTTGCTTACATTTTTTTTACACCCATAGGAGAGCTCCAGGAAGTAGGATTTTTGTTTTGTTTGCTACTGCATTTTCAGTACCTAGAATAGTACCAGATTGTGAGAGCGCATTTGCCCCCTTCTCCCAGCCCTGGGAAAGAGAAAAAGTTAGGCTGGATGTAATTCCAACTTCCAAATTATGCCCTGGCTCTGCAGACTGAGGCTTAGGTTTGATCCTGGTTCTACCATCAATTTCCTCAGCAACCTCATCTCTTGAGAGGTAATTTGGTTTAATAGTAAGACCTTAAGCTTGGAACCTGCTATTTACCACCTATGTGACTGTGAGGAAGTTACTTAAACTCCCTAAGATTTAGTTTCCTCATTTGTCAACTGTAAATAATAATACTGACCATCCAGGGCTATTGTAAAGATTGTAAATGCTTACTGTTATTTCTCTTTTCTGAATCTTACTTGCCCCATCCATAAAATGGGAGGATTAGACATGTTTTACAAGAGAAGTGGGAAACACAGCTTTTTATATGAAATATAAAAAATTTTCAAAATTGTAAATTAATTTAAAAAAAGTAGGACCTCTCTTCCCTTTCTTTCTCTCCCTCCCTCCCTTTCTATCTCTCTAAACTAATTTTTAAAAGTAAAAATACTCTTAAGAACCAAACGAGATCCTTCTGTGGACTGGATCAGGCCCATGGGCCACTAATTTTCCACCTAAGCTACTGGCTGTCAGAGACGTCATAACAACCCCTACTGTGTAACTCGGGCCGATCACTTCACCTCCTGAACTTCAGTGAGCTCATTTGTAAAATGACCCTTCGTTGTGGGATCAAACGGCCCCAGATGAACGCTTAATATAGAGCTTTCGCACAATAGGCAAACTACACAATAAACGGGAGCGGTAGCTTGGGTGATTGTTGATTTAGGAAGGATGTGTTTAAGAAGCAAGATATGCAAGAGGCCAGGAGACCGGCAAGGCGGGGCGGGGAAGGAAGAGGGGAGGTGAAGGAAGGAAAGAAAAAAAAGACCGAACGGGAAGAGGAGCGGAGGCTGCAGGGTCCGCCCTCCAGGCGGGGCGCCAGCGAGAGGCCCAGGCCCTGGCCTGGGCGCACGTGGCCTATTTCGGGCGGAGCAGACGCGCTGGGCAGCGGCGGAGACCTCCGGGCCGGCCGGCTGTGACGAGCCGTGAGGGTAGGTTAGAACCGGGTTGCGAAGGCCTTCAACGCCAGGCTTGGGGTGTCCAGGGTCCCCGGCAGTTGACGGACCGCGTGGGGCACAGCGTCTGGGCCCGCTATCTACCCCGCGCAGCTTGGGCCGGACGCCTGGGTCCCCTAGGCTCCTCCCACTCGGGGGCGGGTTCAGCCGTCGGGCCAATGATAGGCCGCCGCCAGGGCCCCGCCCCCACCCCGCCCCCGGGACCGCGGTCTCGCGGAGTGCCCAACGGCCCCGCGCCCAGGCCTGGGGCAACGCGAGCGCCGAACCTTGGGCTGGTGAGTGCGACCCCCGCCCCCCGCCAGGGTCTCCGCCCCGATCCTGCCTCCAGCCCGTGCCCCAGAGCTCAAGGCTGCACACCCAGGCACCGGGGGAGTGACTCAGCGCGGGGAGGGTGTCGACTTGAGGAGCCGGGGTTTCGAACTGTTCAGGGCCTTGAATGCCGGGATGAGTGGGGAAATCAAAGGGTATCTCCGGAGCTGGCCTCGGACAGTGCCAGGGCTTAGGGCCAGGCTGGTGTGAAGTGGAGAGGACCAGATCAGAAGGCCAGGGCAGGGCGGGAGAAGCCATGGCTGCACCGCCTTGCCTGGGCCAGAGCCATCACGGGTGTGTGTGTGGGGGGGTTGTCCCGAGCTTCTGACCCAGCTCCCTGCCCCAGGACATCAAGATGCCTGGCGAACAGCAGGCAGAGGAGGAGGAGGAAGAAGAGATGCAGGAGGAGATGGTGCTGCTGGTGAAGGGTGAGGAGGATGAGGGCGAGGAGAAGTATGAGGTGGTGAAACTCAAGATCCCCCTGGACAACAAGGAGGTACGTGTCTCCTATATCTGGGGGTCCACTGCCCCCAAATTTGGTCCAGGCCCAGCCTTCCTCAGGCAAGCCAAGGATCCTGCCCTTACTTTCTCCTGGATCTCAGACTAGAATTTCATGGCTGGCTTCTACTTCACTGCTCATGCTGCCATCATATAGGTGTCACACATACTATGACAGGTCCTGTGCTGGTCCCTGGAGAGTAAATTATATCTTGGGTTCCCTTGGCTCCCCATGGAGCTTATTTATGTCTAGTGGGGTTAGACTGCTAGGGAAACATGTAGTTATAATCCTGTGAGCTAGGTGCAGGGGGGTGTGGAAGCCCAGACGTGGGGGGAGGGGAGGTTAGGCATCACAGCAGCTGACTCTTGCATGGCATTTGCTGTGTGACAGACACTGTTCTAAGCATCTCAATTCTATGAGCATTTGTCCCATTTTACAGTTTGAGAAACTGAAGCCCGAGGAGGGTTGGTAACTGGCCTAAGGTCTTGCAGCCAGTAGAGGGACAATTTATTTGAGAGCCGAAGTGGGGTGACTGCTCCAGGCAAAGGGAATGACATAGGCTCAGGGGAGTGAGTGTGCACTGGTGGAAGTGAGGGCAACTGGGTTGAGTCCTGCCAAAGCATGGATGAGAGTGGAGGGGTTGGCAGGCTAGTAGGGAGGCTGGGTTTTATCCTGAGGGTGACTGATGGTTTTAAGGAGAGAAATTTAAGAATATTGGAACATGAGTTACATTTCCCTTTCTAGATCCTAATGTCGCTAGGTATATTTCCACTTCTCAGAACACTACGGACTCTAGCTGCCCCAGTTAGGGCAGCCCTCAGTTCAGCTAGAGGGTTTCTGGGTTCAGACTCCGTCTGATTTCTCTCAGCCCAGGGCAGGGACCAGGTCCCAGGCAAAGAAAGTTCCGCTGCCCCCTAGTGGGTCTTAGGGCCCCAGGGGGAAGGGGCTAACTCCCTTAGGCCTCCTCTTCCAGTCTAAATAACTCCTTAGGTCTGTTTATCTCAGACGTCCTTGGCCTGTCATCCTAGCCCAGCCTGCCAGGATCCCCTGATCTCCACCTTTAGCCTGTAAGTTAAGAACACAGATCCAAAGCTTAGGGTGGACTTCCAACTCCATCAACTACCAGCTGTGTTACCTCAGGCAACTGTCTTGTCCTCTTTGGGACCCGGTTTTCTCATTTGTAAAAGGGAAATCACAACAACGTCTTTTCTTGAGATTGTGAGGATTAAAGGAGTGAGTTAATGTGGAGGGCTTTGAACCATTTTTCGCACATGATAAGCATTACATGAGTTTTTGCTGCAATTACTCATTCTTCTCCCTAAAATTCAGGACCTCGGGCTAGGTCATCCTTCTGGTCATTCAGGGATGAACCCCGATGCTTGGAGGTGAACAAGGAGGTGAACAAGGAACATGGAGACGAAGATAAAGGACTGAGGGCAAACTACACAGGGTGGTAGGGAAGGCTTTATAGGAGATGAGTTTTGACCTGGGCCTTGAAAGCTTACTGGGAATTTGGCAAATGGAATAGAGGAGGAAGGGCCTACCAGGAGGAAGAGACGGGAAAAATGAAGGCTCAGAGGAGATGAGACTAGAAAGGTAGGTGGGGTCAGAGTCAAGGTCTTGAATGCCAATGTAGGAATCTGTGCATATTGTGTTAGGTCCTATGATGCCATCAGAATTCTTCAAACAGGGGAGGGACATGATGGGAGCTTCCATTTAGAAGGACGCTGGGTAGGCTGGTAGCCTGTTCTAAGGTAGTGGCACCAGGGATGGGGAGAAGGGCATATTTGGTAGCAGGTGTTGGAACCCCTGAGCGGACTGGCTGTACCTGAGGATGGGGGGCTGGATTGGGCATGGCTGGTCATAAAAGGTACGTACATGGTATCATGTAGCAGTTAAAAGCATTGGTTCAAATCCCACTGCAACATTTACTAGGGTTTTTTGGGGTTTGTTTTTTTTTTGCCTCAGCTTTCTCATCTGTAAAATGGGATAGTGAAAATAACATCTTTGAATGCCAGTCTGAAAAGGGTCATCTGGGTAACTGGATTTGAAAGAAGAGGGTAGAATTGAGGATTACACAACAAATCTCATGAACATTTAGCACTGTGCCCTTGAGATAGCTCATTAATTTGCTGTGTGGCCTCTTTCAGCCTCAGCTTCCCCTTCTGCAAAAAAGGTGATCTTGAAAGGTCCCTGCACTGATGACGTTTGGTGATTCTTAGCTAACACCCAGTCCCATGGCCACCCATTGTCTAGCACAGACCTTGTTATGCTGCACTTGGGGCCTGGAGTCTTCTTTCTCTGCCCATCAAAATTCAATCTTTAAGGAAGAGAAAAGATTTCCACAGAGGGCTCTATATGCATCCAGTTCTGCCTCTCTCCTGCTTAAAACCCTTGAGTGGTCTTCTGTTTTCATTCTCAGCTCCTGAGCCTGGCATTCAAAGCTATTCACCATCTGACCCCGTGTTGTTCCAGTTTCATCTCTTACCACTCAGTACCCATCCATACTCCAGCTTCATACAGACCTGACCCTTTCTCACTTCCAAGACTTTGCCCATGTGGTCTCCCAGCCTTTCTCTTCTGCTTTCTCCAGGAGTGGCTCTTCTCTCTTCTTGATCAGTATTTCTTAATTTTTAACATGCATAAGAATCACCTGGGAATCTGTTACAATGAAGGTGGTGATTCAATAGGTCTGGGGTGGGGCCTGAGATCCTGCCAGTGTAACAAGTTCCCAGCGATGCTGATGTAGCAAGGAACTAGAGGATAGGGGTTATGTTTACACTTTGTACCAAACAGAAGGGAGCTGCTGATCCCTAAAAGGGTCCAGGGGAGGAAGACAAACTACTTAGGTGATGTCAAGCCTAGTCAATGACTTAGAATTGTGTCAAGGGATGTTTTGGACAATGACAGGCTTCAGGTTTAAATCCTGGCTCTGCCATTTATTACCTGTTTGGCCTTAGGTTGTCACTTTACTTTTGAGTTTTTTTTTTTTCCTTATTTATAAAATGGGACTCATGATCCCTAGCCCACAAGGTTATGAGAATTTAAAATGAGAACATGGGTGAAAAGCACTTAGCACAGTTCTTGGCAGGTAGTAAGTACTCAGTAAAGGGTAGTTATTATTATTATTATTAACTAGAAAAGTAAAGGCTGAGAGGGAAACTGGGACATTCAACCTGGTGAAAAAATACTTAAGCAAGGAGACAAGGTCACTGACTAAGTGCCTGGACCATTATATTATTTTTATACTACATTGCATCTACATGGAACCTTCTTGCTACAGTGCAAATACCATTTATTTTCATTTTTAAATAAAATAGGCATGGAATATGAGACACATACATAAGGGCCTCCACATCTGGTATTTGCCACGTTTCAGTCTCATGTGTCGCTCAGATGTACTTAATAGTATTCATTTATTTTTAATGCTTTTCTTCAAATAAACTTACATTGTTTTGTTAAATAAATTTACCTTAATCTAAACAATAATTTTGATGGAATTGTGGGTTTGATATGATCTAATGCTTTTCTAATATCCATGAAAATAAATATTTAATTATTACAGAAAAGTTTGCCCACAGGCCACCTAGACTCGTCCTACATCTTGTGTGTGTACCTGAAGTTGGGAAATATTGATTTTATCAACCTATCTTTTCTTAATACCCTGAGGCAGGGGAAGGGAATAATTAGCCCAAGGACTCAATAAGCTGGACTTTTGCAAAGATTCTTCCTTGGCTATCTAAGCCACCCCCCACCTCACCCCACCCCACTCAACTCCTGGAGCTGGAGTCACCAAGGGTACTTGTATGAAAAATTTCTCTTTCATAAGTCAGTGCACTCAGGCATGAGGTAATCCTCAGGCTGGTCAAAGTTATCTTAAAGAGTGGTGGCAAGGGAAAAATGGGCTAGGGAAATGAAGACATAATGAGAAAAGTTCTCTCTGCAGTGGCTGACATCTTGAAATAAACTCAACAGATGTCAAAACCAGGATAAGGGTGGAAAGTGTGAACTTGAATCCAAACCATGCCAAACCAGCTGTGGGGAGTTTCTTGATTTTGGATATCAAGTTGTATTTTAACCTTGAATCCCTCTTGGAGAGAGGTGGGGACTTAGAATCCCCCTTTGTCATGCCTAGGCTCTGCTAGGGCAGAGAAGCAGTGTGGCCCAATGGTTAAAGGTGAACCTTCTGAACGAGTCAGTTCTGACTACCCTATCTGTGTGAATTTAATCTCTCTGAGCCTGTTTTCTCAACTATTAAACCATCTGACTCAAAGGAGGGGAGATTTATTACAATAATGCCCATAAAATAGCATTGTCAAAGTTTAACACTGTAATGGTGATTATCACTATTATTATATGTACAGCTTAAAACCACATTTCCCTTGAATGGTCTCTGATTTCTGAAATTGCCTTGTTTTCCAGTTTCTGATGTCTTATCACAAAGCCACTGGCTTTTTACAAAGGTCCTTGAAGGCACAGTCAGCCAGCCATTCCCTGCTTACAGGCTCAGAAGTAGAAGGCAGTAAGTGCTCCTTATTGCTCCCTCCAGGCCTGAAGGAAGGATTCCAGAGCTTTCCCACCTCACTCCCCTGCCCCTTGGTAGGGTTTGCAGTCTGGTCCTACAGCTCTCTGGCACTTACCTTCTATGAACCAGTTTTCTTACCTGTAAAATGGATAGATACAGGGAGAAGCTGATGGTGTCTTGTCCCTAGCGCAAGTTGGGTGTTTCATTTGGCCACGAATTAAAGTAGTTAATTGCTTGGCCTTCAGTACTCTGCATCACTTTTGCTGGTATGAGCATTTCCCTTTTCTAAGAAGGGAACAGTGTACCCTCAATATTCCTCTTCACTCCATCGTTAGTATAAAATGCTTCACCCTTACCTTCTGCCTCTAAGTATTTCTTTCCTCTTTCTGGTTTTATCTCTAGAAGCCCAGACCTCATGAAACTGGCTCATTATAATAAATTTTCATTTCAGGCCTCAGAATAGCATTTGGGTTTTACCCTTGCCTTTTTTCTTCACATCTTAAAAAATGGCAGGTGCTTGCTCATAAAAGTTTACTTAAGAGCCTGGACTTGGTCCTTCCAAGCCCTGGTTTCTAAGACCCCACGCTCTCCTGGCTTACCTACTTCACCAGCTGTTCTTGCTGTCTCCTTTGCTTGATGCCCCTCATCTTGCTGCTCTTTTCATATTGGAGAGCCCCAGTTCTCAAAGGACCCAGAGCTTAGTTCTTTCTGTGCATTCTCTGGGTGAGGTCACCCAAGTCAGTAGGCTGTTGGCTCCCCGGTTTACATCTCCAGCCTAGGTCCCTCCCCTGAGCACCAGATGTGTCAAGGAAAAGTGGATATTTGAGTCCAAAGTGGATCGTACCCTGCAACTTGCTCCTCATCTGTAAATGGCAACTCCACCCGTGCAGTTAAATCAGAAACTTTGGTGTCATCATCTTAACTCCTGGCTTTCCTTACACTCCTTATCTAATCTCGTATCAAATTTATCTCCATGTGCAAAAGGTATCAGATGCCTACTACTTCTCACCACCACCATTTCTACCTGTTAAGGCAATAGCCTCCTCACCAGTCTGCTTTTGCCGTCTTCTCAATCCACCTGCCCCACGGAGCCTTTTAAAATATAAATCTGATCCAATCACTTCCTTGCTCAAAGCTCTCAACATACCCCCAATGGCTCCCCATCTCATTTATATTAAAAGCCAAAGTCCTTACAGGGGCCCACAAGCCCCTAAACTAAGTGATCCACCCCTCCCTCAACCTCATCTATTATTGTCTCCTCTCATTTGGATTTGGATTCCTGGAACTCAACAGGCAAACTTGTGCTTCTGAGTCTTGCTGCTCCCTCGGTAATGCTGTTCTCGAACCTGCTCTCTCAGCTCCTCTAGGTTTCTCCCCATTTCCTTATTAGGGAAGTTTCTTGACAGCCCTATTTAAATGTGCATGATCTCCACACTTCTGCAAGCAGAAAAGGTGCATAGGACCAGGCCTGGCAGACTGCAGCAGCCCAACAGATTCTTGTGGAATTAATCATATCTAACCTATGCAGGAGCCCAACAGATTCTTGTGGAATTAATCCTATCTAACCTTAGAGCGCCCGGTGTCCCCTAGGCATTGTGCTGTTTGCGTTACACAGATCATCTCATTTCATGCACCTAACTTCCCTAGGAGGCGGGCACTGTCGCTTTCCGTATTTTACCGATGGGAAACTCAGACTCTAGAAGGGTTAAGGCTGGCAGAGACCCAGGTCTCTGGCTTCGGGGCTTAGAGGTCAGGGATGACCTGTCCTCCGCCCTCTCCCCGCAGGTCCCGAGCGACGCGCCCGCGCCGTCTGCGGACCCGGCGCGCCCCCACGCGTGCCCGGATTGCGGCCGCGCCTTTGCGCGCCGCTCCACGCTGGCCAAGCACGCCCGCACGCACACGGGCGAGCGGCCCTTCGCGTGCACGGAGTGCGGCCGGCGCTTCTCGCAGAAGTCGGCGCTGACCAAACACGGCCGCACCCACACAGGCGAGCGGCCCTACGAGTGCCCGGAGTGCGACAAGCGTTTCTCGGCCGCCTCGAACCTACGGCAGCACCGGCGGCGCCACACCGGCGAGAAGCCGTACGCATGCGCTCATTGCGGACGCCGCTTCGCGCAGAGCTCCAACTACGCGCAGCACCTGCGCGTGCACACGGGCGAGAAGCCATACGCGTGCCCGGACTGCGGACGCGCCTTCGGCGGCAGTTCCTGCCTGGCGCGCCACCGGCGCACGCACACGGGCGAGCGGCCGTACGCATGCGCTGATTGCGGCACGCGGTTCGCGCAGAGCTCCGCCCTCGCCAAGCATCGGCGCGTGCACACGGGCGAGAAGCCGCACCGCTGCGCTGTGTGCGGCCGTCGCTTCGGCCACCGCTCCAATCTGGCGGAGCATGCGCGCACGCACACGGGCGAGCGGCCCTATCCGTGCACCGAGTGCGGACGCCGCTTCCGCCTCAGTTCGCACTTCATCCGCCACCGCCGGGCACACATGCGGCGCCGCCTCTACATCTGCGCGGGCTGCGGCCGGGACTTCAAGTTACCCCCCGGCGCCACGGCCGCCACCGCCACCGAACGCTGCCCGGAGTGCGAGGGCAGCTGAGCCACTGCTCCAGTCGCCGCGGGGCTGCGTTGATTTGGACGGTTCCTCCCCCGCCCCCTACCTGGGGCTGGCGAAGGGTGGGACGGCAGGCCTGGCTGCCGTGGAACTGAACGGGGAGAATCCCCCACTGGGGTTTCCGGAAACGGTGCCCCCTCCCCCCCACACCACATACCCTAGGCCCGTGTTAGTGAATAAAGTATTATATCTTCACCCACTCGTGCCTATGCGTGAGGCGGGTGCGGGGAGGAGGAAGGTTGGGCCTTGCTCCACGCTTAGGGGATTTAAAAGAAATGTCATGGAGCCCTAAGTCCAAAGGGGTGATGGAATGGCGGCGGGGGAGGGTTATCCTAGACTTGGCCCATGGTTACGAAATAGCACATTCCTGATTAAACACGTACTGCATTCTGTGAAGCCCTGAGCAAGACACGGGTCTTGAACCTCAGGGAGCTCAGTTTAGTGAGGGAGACAGATAAGTTAAAACCTCACAGCATCTGTTAGAGGCTTTCAGTGCTTCATTATGTAAATACATTAGCTCATATTCATCCTCAAAACATCCTAAAGCTAGTTTATCTAGTTTAGTTTTGCAGATCCCTAAAAAGGTACATAGCCAGTGAATGGTAGAGGGACAACCGCCAACGGCAGTCTATTGTCACTGGAGCTATGACAGAAAATTACCGGATAAGAGGGGTCTTCCCCTCAATCTGGGAGTTTAGGAAGGCTCTTCTCAGAGGTGATATTTAAGCTGGGTCTTGAAGGTCAAGGAGGAGGTGAGGATGAGGATATATGGAGGGGCCCCTGAAAGTGCATGCAGACATTACCTAGGATGGGATGTGGGGTCATAAGGAGGGAGGCTGGCAAAGGAAGACCCTCAGGGACTTTGAAAGTCAGATTAAAGGATCCAATGCAGCAAAGCTTTGAGGGACTAGAGGGAAGGGGATGGGTTTGACTATTAAGGAGCTAGAATCCATAGGAGTGGACAGGAAAGGGAGGAATGGAGCTGAAGTAGGGGCAATTATTAGACCCCTATCTGAACATGCCGAATGTGAGGTGAATTTGGAGGGGGTCAAGGAGGTGATTGGAAATAACAGTTTAGAGATTATCAGGTCAGGAGTACATGACATCATGTTCAGAAGGGGGTACCCGAGAAGTCTGAAAAAGGTAGAGGGAGGAGGAAAGCCACAAGTGTCTTATCTAGGAACTAGAGAGGAAGGTGTTTCACGTGGGAGTGGTTCTCTTCAATGCTGCTTTGGTGTCTACTGCATTTGTCACAGGTACGGGGAATGTGAAAGTAGTTTCAGTGGAGGTCTGAGGCTGAAAGCCAGCCAGGAGTGGGTGAAGGTATAAATGGGAGAATGAGGAATCAGAGTGAGTACAGACAAGCTTTCAGTTGTGAAAAGCATGAGGAAAGTAACTAGTGTGGGGTTGCTGGTTTTGTTTTGTCAGTGGGGAAAGAGACTCAAATGTCCTTTATGTGCTGGTGGAAGGGCTAGTGGAAAGGGAGAGAAGTCAATTATACAGAGGGGAAAAATGACTGAGGAAAGGGAATGGAATCAGAGATCAGCAGGGGTAAGGCTCTTTGTTATCTCTGGGGAGATGAATGGTTGGTTTGAGGACAAAGCTGAAGCAGTTCCCATCTGACGGATTCTGTTTTACCTGGGAAGTAAGAAAAGAGTCACCAATTAGGAGGGATAAGAGTAGAGAGGAAACAGCTCAGGGAGCAGCAAGTTGGTGGCTATTGTGAATCCTGAAAGTGTCTTAAAGGTCTTTTGCCCTGTATCACTACACCCTGCTAAGGAGGCAGGCCACAGGTATCTCAGAAAGGGAAGATGTCCCCGAGGCCACAGTGGGCCAATCATACACATGCAACACTATGTTTCGGCCAGGAGGTGGAACAAGAAAATGGCCTTGGTGAGGGGGTATTGCTTTTACAGAGGCCCAAGCCCAGGAGAGGAGATCCTGCTCTACTCCATACCAGAGACCTGGCCCAGATTTGTGCTGGGGGTGCAGGCAGAAGATCTCATAGACCTGGAGGACATGAGGCTGGGTTGTAGGTCTGGGCCTTTCTTAACTGTTGGCACTTCCTGTTCTGGGCCCTTACAAGTTTTCAGTTGAAAAGGCAAAAAGGTAAAAACCACAGACTCATAAAGTACTTAATAAGTGCTAGCCACCGTTCTAAGAACACTGAATGTAATCACTCTCTTAAGCCTTACAACCTATCAGGTATCTACTGTTATTTTCATTTTACAGGTGAGAAAATTGAGGTGCAGACAGAGGAAGACAGATGAACATCATCTAGCTCATAAGTGTCAAAGATGGCATTTGAACCTAGACAGCCTGCTACCAGAATCTGGACTCTTAACCAACACTTCATACAGCCTCCTACCCACTTTATATGCCCTGAGAGGGGAAGAGACGATAGTAAAACATGGGAACTTAGGAGCTCAGAGGCATCCTTGTGCCCCTCTCTGGTGCCTATTCACAAAGCCTTCCCAGCCACCACAGGAGGAATCCAGAGGTTGCTGCCCCAAGCTGTTTTATTGGGAAAGAAAATACCATGAAGTTGTCTTCAGGAGATGCATGGTCCCCAGCCCATGATCTGTTTGGAAAGGACTAGGACAAGGTTCCATGGTTGGACCACCTTCTGCTCCTCGAGTCACAGGTCCGGTGCTCATGTCTCTCTAGGTGGAAGCCTGGCCCATGGACTCAGGGACAAGTTCTACAGGCCCCACAGCCTGGTCTTTAGAGACAGCCCCATGGGGCAAGTCCGTATACTTGCAGGCAGAACCGCGGGACAGATGGGCTGGGTAGCGTCTCCGGTTGGTATCCATTTTGGAGAGCACTGCTTGAGGCAGATCCACATGGCAACGGGCTGCCAGTGCCACCAGGTAGATGAGGACGTCACTAAGCTCCTCCTGGAGGGCTGCCCGCTCCCTGGGGGGCCAGGCTTGCGGTCCAGGTTCCTCATCAGGCTTCCACTGACTGGAGGCAGAACACACAGACAGACACACATACATGCTAGTTATGAATGGGCTCCACCTCCCCATTGAGCACTAAGCCCTTGCAGTGATGAACTCAACCACCTCCCTCCAAGGTCAACCCAACCCATCTGGGCCCTGAACAGAGTTACAGTGGGGAGGAGAATCCCCAACAGAGGATTCATCCAGACCTCTGGGTCCCTACCTGAGCTGGAGAGGCCAAAGGCACATTTCACTTGTTCAGCCAGGGCTTTGAGACCCAATTTCATTCTCTCTAGTGCTACACTGCAACCCCAGACTAAACCTCAGGCCTGGACCACTGGGGAACCTCTTGATTTATCTTTCTACTTCTACTATTGCCTGGAACCATCCTTTAAAAGCACAGATTACTCTTTGTCCCTGCTGAATAGCTCCCAATGGTGTTTGGAATGAAATCTAAACTAAATCTAAACATGCTTGCTAGCCTTGCATGATCTGCCTCCAGCCTCTTCCAATGTCATTGCCCACCACTCTCCCTCCCACTCCCCACCTGCAGCCACTCTACCCTTTTCTGTTGAAGAAACAGGCCAAGCTGTTGCAGGGCCTTTGTATGTCCTACTCCCACTGCCTTGAATGTTTTTCCTCTTCCTTACAGGCTGGCTCTTTCCTGTTATTCTGGCTTCAGGTCAAATGTTACCTTGGAAAAGGCTTTGCCTTCCCAATTACCTTCTCTCATCACCTTGTGCTATTTTCCTCATATTCCTTTCATGATTCCAGATCTTTTAAAATTAGTTTATCCATTTATTGTCAGTCTCTTTCCACTAAAATGTCAGTTGTGTGAAAGTAGGAAATGTGTTTGTCTTGTTCAGGGACTATCCAGCACACAGCAGATGCTCTTAAATCTGTAATGAATGGTTTTGCCATCTCCACAGCAACTATCTCCTCACAGGTAGACCTACCTACCTCCACTGTCTTGGAATCAAGTCCACCCTGCAGACACAGCAGTCTTTCTTCCACCCAAATCTGGTCAGGTCTTCTGTCCAAATTCCATCCTTTCTAGCCCCAATTCTATCTTTCTGGGTTCATCTCCCACCTGTCCTCCACTACCCTGCCATTCATTAAGTAGGTATAATAGTGAGTGGCCATTGTGTGCTAGGCACTTGGGACATACCAGAAAACGAAACAGAAACAAAATCCCTGCTCTTCCTTGAGATGCTTACATTCAGATTTTCCCATAATTTAACTGGCCCTTTCCTGCCTCACTACCTTTGCAAATGTATTTCCTCAACAGGCAGGACTATAGAACACTTTCCTTCTCTACCCAGGTAAAGGTGGAGATCCAGGTAAAAGGTTGTTGCCACCCCCCCAGCTCAGGCATAGATCTGCCTGTCTCTGCTAGAAGACAAGGTGCCCCTAGAAGGGAAATGGTAAGGGAATCATCTCTGTATCCCCAGTCCCAAGGCACAAAGAGTGCCTTCATGAAGGGGGAAACTGAATCCATGAATGTTTGAAAATCAAATAAAGTCCTCTCCCACCCTCCCCCCAGCAACACACAGGCCTTTCCAGGAAGCCTTCCATCTACTCACAAGAGCTCGGCCAGCTCCCCGACTTCCCCCACCAAGGCTAAGAGCAGGTTCCGAGGCTGGTGGAACTGGCCCCAGTCTCGCTCAGCAGCAAACTCAGCGTGGAGGCGGCGGCTGCAATAGGACAAAGGGGTGGAAGCCCAGGGTCCCAGGGTTAGAGGCTGAGGGAGCAGAAGACACAGGGCCCAGGACCCCAGTGATATGTAATGGGGGCATGGGCACTAGGAGATTCTACAGCCAATTTCCTGGATGGCCGTGGGCAACTCAATCCTTCTCTATGGGACTTGGTTTCCCTATTGTTCTCCTAAACACAGCCTAAACTCTGGCCAAATCAAACAATACCCTCTTCTGCACTATTCGGCTTTCTGCTGCTGCTTCTGCAGTTTCCTCCACCCAGAATCTTGTTCCCCTATCTCTGCCCGTCTATATCCTATTTATCTTACAGGGCGCAGCTCTAGGACCACTTCCACTAAAAAGCCTTCCGTGATTTCTTCCAGCAAGAAATGTCTCCCACCCTCTTAGCATTTCATTTACCCTTGTCTTACCACCCACTCATGGAAGGCAGAGGCCATACAGACTCTGGTGTCTCCCCAGGGCTGGGCTGAAAGGTGGGCCTAATTTTACTCACGGGGCGTCACCCGACTTCCACTGCCTCGGGTGTGCACCGCTGCGCCCATTTTGCAGATGAGAGCGTCAGCAAGCTCGCCCGAGGTCAGCCAAAAGGGCCGGGATCCGAGCGCCGCTGCCAGCCTCCTTTCTGACCACGTGGCGGGGCCCTCCCCCAAAGTAAGGAGAAAGAGTGGGTGAGCCCCAGCCCAGGCTGGGCAAGGACAGCTTACATGTCCTCGAGCGTGGGTTCCGGGCTGAAGGTGAACGGGGCCGCAGCTGCCGTGCCGTCTCCCCCCGCGTTCCCACGCGCGTCCCCAGCAGCCTGGGACATGTCGCCCACCCGGGTGGCTGCAGCCCTGTTTGCAAGGGAGAACTCCGCGGCCGGCTCCGAGCCCGCCTTCAGAGGTCCTGACCAATCACGGGCGGTCTTGGTTCCTCGACTGGGCGGAGCCAAAGGAAAGACCAATAACATATGTGGCATTTGTTACAGCCCGCCCCTTGCCCGAACTGTACCAATCCGAGGGAGCTACCCGAGGACGCGCCTACTCAGGCCCCCTCGAGCTCTTCTGATTTGGCCAAACATCTTAAAGACCTGGGTACCAGATTCGACGCTGCGAAGAGACAAAGAAGGGCAGAAGGCGTGGAGACCCAAGCGCTTCATTTCCCTTGTGGACGCCAGATGGCGCCAAAGCGAAACGGAGGGGGCGTTCAGGGAGAACTCCAGAATTGAAGGGCCCCAGGCATAATCTCTCAGGTTTAGGGGCGCTGACCAGTGTCCGCACTGGTGGAGAGAGCGGCTCAGTGTCAGGATGAGGAGCACGGTTTCCTGTCCCACTTCAGCTCCCTACCCCACCTGGTTTATGTCTTTGGAAGGAGGTGGCCCGCGTACCCGAGGGGATTAGTCGTTGTGGTCGCTGCCCACCTGTCCAGCCTCCCAGGTCACCCACCTTCCCTTAAGGTTCTCTGAAAGCACCAAGTTCTGTTGCATTAGAGGATTGATGAGGTGGTGAATGGTGGAACTCTTACTTTTGAATCTGAGAACCCGTGAGTTATTGGCAAAGGGAAGAGTGGAGAGCTTTATGAAACCCAAGAAGGAATTTAATGGTATAAGGAAATATTTATTGTAAGCCTATCAAGGGCCACTGTCTGCTGTCCAGTAATTTAAAGAGGCCTGGAGTTTGGTGGGAGAGAAAGAATAAGAGAGTGGAGGAAAGGGCCGAAAGTCCAATTTCAGGAATTAAGATCCCCAAAGGTATTTCCACTTCTAGGTGGAAATACCTTTGAGAAGTTGGTACTGGTGTACACGAAGTTTATTGCAGTTTTGTTTGTAATAGTGAACTTGAAAATAAATGAAATGGCCGTCAACAGAGGAGTCGGTACCTTGAAATATATTTATGCAATGGATACTCTTCAACTGTTAAAATTGAATGTGAGCAACAAAAACAAATTTGAACTGTTTTGAGCAAGAAAAGGGAATTCTTTTATAAGGATACAAGAGTGTCTCCAGGATACAGCTGGACCTCAGGATTGAACTGGAGCTACGGTAGCTGTTTAAAACATTATAAGTGTATTAACTCATTTCATCCTTGCAGCAACTGTATGAGGTAGGTGTTATTAACATTCCTATTAAATAAACTCAGAGGTTAAGTTATTTATTCAAGGTCAACAGCCATTAAGGTGGTACAGCCAGGTTTCAAATGAAGGTAGCTTCCTTCAGAGTTTGTGTTATTAGCCAGTACAGTATATTGCCTCAGATAGTGATAAGTACTACAAAGAAAATTTAAAATGTTACAGTATTTTTAATGCAATGAAAAGTGATTGGAGGAAAAAAAAAAGTGATTGGAGGAATCTTTATACTGTATGGTCCAGGGAAGTTGGCAGGCATTGTTGGTCACCTACTTAACCGCCCTTTCCCCTTTCCCCGTTCTTGCAGAACAATGATTTTGTTCTGGGGTCCACCCCTCCCCAACTTGGTTGGACTACCCATCATTGTGGTCCCATTTCCCTGGCCATTGATTGGGTTATGGATGAACCTATGATCTATTCTTGTCAATAAGAAGTAAAAGGAAGTTGGTTGGGGACTTTTGGGGAAAGTTCTTAGTTCTTTAAAAAAAAAAAAAAAGAGAGACCTGGGCAGGCCACGGTGGCTCAGCAGCAGAGTTCTCTCCTGCCATGCCGGAGACCCAGGTTCGTTTCCCGGAACCTGCCCATGTAGAAACAAAAGGGACCCAGGGATGTTTTTACCTCTAGGTGTTGGTGAGAAAATGGGATTGGGAGGGCAGCTAGTTCACAGGCTGAGATTGGCAGATGAACAAGATAGACAGGACCTGAATCTTTGATGACACTGATGAGTCAGCTCACAACTTACAAAATACCCAAACTTGGGGCTCTGGTTCATAAGATAAATCTCTTTATTAGTCAAGCACCTTTTAGTTGGGTTTCCTGTTCCTTGTCTTTGAGGCAGTGACATCATTTGAGATGAGCAAAAATCTGGGGCAATAGAGTTCTAAATAGAGGGAAAAATGCTTAAAGCAGTAAAGGCTTAGTATATTTCACAGGCAGTAAGAATTTCAGGGTGGCAGGAATATAATAAGCAAGGGGGAGAGTGATCGGATATGGGGTTGCAGGCCAGAACAGAGGCCGGATCAGGTAGCGCCTTGTCACACCCATGGAATAGAAACAAGTCTTTTATTTTAAGTATCATGAAAACCATTTGGAAGGTTTTAGCAGGGAAGTGATTTAATCATATTTTGCGTTTATGAGCCCTCTGGCTGCTGTGTTGGAGGAGGGAAAAAATAGAAGCAGGGAGACCACTTAATGAAGCTACTGCAGTTCTCCAGCAAGAGATGTTGGTGGGTGAAGGTGGAGAACATATTTTGGAGATAGTTCCATAGGTCTTGTTGCTTTTTAGAAGTGGAGGATGGGAGAAAGGGTAGAATCAAGCATGGCTTATAGATTTTGAGTGTTGAGCAACTTGAAGAGTGGATGGAGTCTCATATTGGGAGGGGGAAGTTGAAGTGGGTGCAGGTTTGAACACTTGGGGCATCAAGAGTTTCGTTTAGGGTAAGGCAAATTTAACATGCATTCATGTAAATTTATGAGCCTAAGATTTAGAGGACAGGTTAGGCCTACAGATTCAGATTCTCAGATCCTGAGATTCAAAATCTCAGCCATTTAGACTGTACTTAATGTCGTGGAACTGGAGGAGACAGACTATTACAAGAATCTAGGTAGACAAGACCAAGATTTGGTAAATACCAGCTTTTAGCAGTTGAGCAGAGGAGAATTGGTAAATGAAATAGGAGAAAAATTGGCAGAGTGTGGTATAATGAAGACTCAGAGAGGAATGTTCCAGAATGAGTGAACATCTGATTTGGACACTGCTGAGCTTTTAGGTAAGATGAGGGCACAAAATTAGCCACAGATTTAGGCACATTGAAGTTTGGATATGTGGGACAGTAGAAAAGGGAATTCTGGGTAACTCTTGGCTTTCAGGTTGGAAGAATGGGATGGATAGTTTGGCCATTTGCTGAAACAAGGGCACAGAAGACTTGAGAGTTGGAGAGGAAGGGAAGATAATAAACTTAGTTTAGGACACTGTCATAATTTGCCTGAGCTGATACCACAAATACCACAAACTGGTTCTGGCTTAAACAACAGGAATTTATTGGCTCATGGTTTTGAGGCTAGATGAAGTCCAAAATCACAATATCAGCAAGGCTTGTTCTATTCTCAAAATCTGCAGCATTCTGAGGATGGCTTCTGGCAATCATTGGGGTTCCTTGGTAATATTTCTGCCCCCTGTCACATGGCGATGTCCTCTCCTTTCTTCTGGGTTCCCACTGACTTCCTGCTTCTGGCTCTTTCCTGTACTTCCTCTTTATAAGGCCTTCAGTAATCTGGCTTAAGAGCCACCATCATTCAGGTGGCCACATTTAAATTAAAAGTAACACCTTCAAGAGGTTCTATTTACAATGAGTTCACACCCATAGGGATGTGGATTAAGACTAAGAGCATGTTACAGGCAGCAAAAGAAAAGCTTTTGTACATCAAAGGACTTCATCATGAAAGTAAAAAGATAATGTACAGAATGTGAGAAAATATTTATAAGCCATATATCTGATAAGTGTTTAATATCCAGAATTTATAAAGAAATCCTACAACTCAATGACAACATCCCAATAAAAAAAAAAATGGGCAAAAGCCTTGAATAGATATACCTCAAAAAACAACATACAAGTGGCAAAAAAGCACAAGAAAAGATGCTCAATATCCTTAGCCATTAGAGAAATGCAAATCAAAGCCACAATGAAATACCACTTCACACCTACTAGAATGGCTACTATTAAAAAAGAAAAACAATGCTAACAAGTGCTGGAGAGGATGTGGTAAAACAAGAAGACACATTGATTGTTAGTAGGAATGTAAAATGTTGCAGCTTCTGTAACAAGATTTGGCAGTTCCTCAGAAAGTTAAGTATAGTATTACCACATGACTTGGCCATCGCACTTCTAGGTATATACCCAAAAGAAATGAAAGCAGGGACTGGAACAGATAACTGCATACCTATGTTTGAGTGCCATCATTCACAATTGCCAAACGATGGAAGCAACCCAAGTGTCCATCAACAGATGAATGGATAAGTAAATATGGAATATTATGCAGCCATGAAAAGGAACAAAGTCCCAAATCATGCAACAACATGGATGAAACTTGAAGACATTGTGTTGAGTGAAATCAGCCAGAAACAGAAGGACAAGTATTGTATGATCTCACTGATATAAAATAATTAGAATAAGTGAATTTATAGAGTCAGAAAATAGAATACAGGTTACTAGGAGAGGGACAGACTGGGGAGTTAAGGCTTAATTGGTGTAGAATTTCTGTTTAGAGTGATGGAAATGTTTTGGTACTAGATGATGGTGATGAGAGCACAACATTGTGAATGTAATTACCACCACTGAATTAGATATCTGGATGTGGTTTAAGGAGGATTTTAAGTGGTATGTATGTTACTAAAATAAACATTAAAAAATTAGATTAAGAGCATGTGTTTGTGGGGATACCTAATTCAACCTACCACACACACTTTGAGTCCAAGATGTCTGACAGGCAGATGGACATACAGGTCTGAGTTTAGAGCTTTGGCTTGCCTTATGGGTCTGGGAACTGGAAGTTTAAGGAGCCATGTACCTCTGCTAGCCCCTTCCCTAGTGTTTGCTGAGCTATAGCCAGAACAGCTCCAGACAGGGACCAATACTCTTTTACTGAACTATAAAATACTACCTGGAGGGATGCTTTCTCAGGAGTCCTCTATGTCTCTTATTTGGGAAGACCAGGACTTCTAGAGCCCATAGGTCAGATGTTCCTTGGAAATTGATGGGAAAGAGGAGGCACTTCCTCTGGCTTCCTCCCAGGAGATCTCTGGCAGAGCCATAAGGCTCTTGTATATCATCCAGTAGGGACATCCAAGTTCCTTTTGCTCCAACACATCATCCTCTGAACACTAGTCAAGCCCAGCCTCAGCACAGCACAGAGTTGGGGTAGTAGGGGAGGCTACCATGGGGGCAAGGAGGGAGAACAGATCTGAACCTATGATTGGTCCATCATCTGCACTCTTCACTCCAGATTCTTACTTCTCCCTCACCCCCCACATCCAGGCAGTCTTCCCCATTCTTCCCAGACCATCTCAGCAACCCAACCTCCCCGCTTTAGCCAGGACCATATTTACTGTGCTTGGACTTGCCTTTGATCGTGCCCTTTACAAGTCTACCCCAGCCAAGAGTCTAGGTGCGCTAGCCTTTACAAGTCCAAGTTCCCCCAGTGTAGGCAAATAAATATTTAATGACAGGACAGGTGCTCTCCTTCTACTCAAAAGATTCTGGCCACTTTCCTCTCCAGAGCCAGGGTGGTGTGACTGGTTCCAGAATGACAAAGTTGAGAAACTTTGGAGTGAAGGCAGTGATGATGCCAGTAGAAAACAAAATAGCAGAGGCCAGAAGCTTTGGGATCATTAGGTCAGAGTAGGGTGGTGAGGGGGAACCTGGACTAATCAGAGTCCCCAAAGACATCACGGTGTGATGGGAAACTGGGATTCAGGTGATTGAGAAACTGCCCACTAATGGGCCACTGGGAGTCAGTTCTTTTTCCTGAGTCACAATTTCTCTATCTATAGAATGGGGATCTAGCTAGGTGACCTCCAAAGACACTTCATGTGAGTGCTGGGAGAACAGGAATAATGTATATTATTCTCATGGTTGTATCCCCAACACCTATCACAGTGGTTGGCTCATAGTAATATTTACTCTGATTGTATTTTTCAGGTATCATCATGACCAAGGTCCTTTAAGGCTCTCTAGCCCAGCCCATTCAGGCCTAAGGAGTCCCCAAAACCCTTAAAAGTCTTGCCCCAACCTACTTTTCTAGATTTATTCCTTTACACTCATGCCAGAATTCAGCCAAATGTTCCTCACTCCCCATCCCCCCACCAACTTTGCTCACACAGTTCCCTCCATCTGGAATGCTCATTCACCTTCTCTGCAAATCCAAATCCAAGTTCTACCCATCCTACAGAACCCTGCTTCAAGTCCACCGCCTCTTGGAAGGCTTCCTAAACTTCCTCCAAAAAGGAAATAATTTAGCCTTCCATAGCACTTCATCCACCTTGGCTCTCAGGGCACCTACCAGTTTTCACTTTCTTGGGGAAACTGGTGTCTTTGTCTTACCTCTCCATTTAGACTGGGGTCTTCTGGAGAACAAAAGAAGTGTCAGGCTTGCTTCTTCAGGTTCAGGGCCTGGTGCCTGGGTAGATTTAATAAATGCTCATTTATAGGAACACATCTCATGGGAGGTCCCCATGACTTCCCTGTCATAAATGTGTATGTGTGTGCCCAGTTTACAAATGAGGAACTGAGGCCTAGGGAGGCCAAGAGATTTGTACAAGATTACCCAACAAGGTGAAGGGTGGAGTTCACAAGCATTGGGGATTGCTCCTCAGCAAGTGAAAGGAGACCTCCCCCTACGTGGGAGAAAAGGAAGTAGTTCACATATGCTTCGGAACAAGCTGAAGTCACTTTGCCACTCCCTTTCCTTTTTTTTTTGTTTTTTTAAATTTATTTATTAATTAAAAAAAATTTAACAAATGTAATAAAACATTAACATAGATAATCAGTAATTCACAATATCACCACTGAGTTGCATATTCATCATTTCTTAGAACATTTGCATCCATTCAGAAAAAGAAATAAAAAGATGATAGAACAAGAAATAAAACAAAAACAGAAAAAAAAAAGACTATACCTACCATCCCCCTTACCCCTCGCTTTCACTGATCACTAGCATTTCAAACTAAGTTTAACATTTCTTCCCCCTATTATTTATTTTTATTCCATATGTTCTACTCGTTTGTTGACAAGGCAGATAAAAGGAGCATCAGACACAAGGTTTTCACAATCACACAGACACATTGTGAAAGCTATATCATTATTCAGTCATTATCAAGAAGCATGGCTACTGGAACACAGCTCTATATTTTCAGGTAGTTCCCTCCAGCCTCTCCATTACATCTTGAATTACAAGGTGATATCTACTCAGTGTGTAAGAATAACCTCCAGGATAACCTCTGGACTCTGTTTGGCATCTCTCAGACATTATCACTTTGTCTCATTTCACTCCCCCTTTTGGTGGAGAAGGTTTTCTCAATCCCTTGATGCTGAGTCTCAGCTCATTCTAGGATTTCTGTCCCACATTGCCAGGTAGGTCCACACCCCTGGGAGTCATGTCCCACGTAGACAGGGGGAGGGTGGTGAGATTGCTTGTTGTGTTGTCTGGAGACTCCCTTTCCTTTTGTTCTCTGTCTTTCCTCATCATCCCTGTTCCCTTCCTCTAATTGTAGCTTCTTCTCCATTTTCTTTGCTTCCTTTGGCTACCTTTTCCTTTCCCCCCTCTTCCTTTCCCACCATCACTTCCCTATAGTCTGTAACTGTAACCATAGTCTGTAACTATAGGTCTGTTCTGATTTGCACCCAAAACCCTGTTCCCTCTACCACTTGCTACCTCCATTTTGCTGCGTAGCCCCTCCACAAGGAAAGATTTGAACCCAACTGTTCTCAACCATTTTCAACCACCTGTTCTAAACCATGTCAGAGTCTCTCCCTATCCCTATCCCTTCTAGGTGGGCCAAGAGGATCCAGGCCTGGGAAGCATCCAAACGTTCTCCTTCCCTTTTCTGCTGCCCACCCCAAGCTAGAAAATGGATCAGTCAGAGAGCCATGTAAGTGGGTAACACAGACCAAGGCCCAGATTTCTTCAAAGTCTAGTCTTAAGAGATTGGTGGTATACTAGTTTCCAATGATAAGAGACATCAAGAGGAAGAAAAATGTGGAAAGAGAGGGTGCCAGGGTCTCTAATGTGTACCTTAATCATTCATTCATTCAGTATATTTTGAGCAGTAACCAGGAACTAGGAACTGTTCTAGGTGTTGGAGCTTACATACCAGCAGAAGGGGATGATTATAAAGTAAGCTAATAAATTCTCAAGATAAATTACACATTAGGATAAGAACTACAAAGCAAATAAATAGGGTGATGAGTTGGAGAGCAGCTGGGTATTGGCTGGGAGATCAGAGAAGGTCTTTATGAGGATGTTTTATTTGAGCCAAGACAGGGTTAAGGAGGATGCAGCTAGATGAGGAATGTGAGGTGAGGTCCCAGGCAGAGGGAACTGCAAGCACAAAGGATCTTGATTTGTTTGAAGCCCCACAGAAAGGTTGATGGGTTTGAGTTTAGTGAGAGAAGTATGGCACATGCTAGGATCTGAAATTGGAGAAATGTAGAAGGGGTGAGAAGATGCAGTGTCTTCCGGAGCATGGAAGGGGTTGGGATTTATGGAATTTATGAGGAAAGCTATTTAAGAGCTTGGAGCAAAAGAGAAAAAAATGATTGAATTTATTTTTTGTTAAAACAGTATTTACATAGGAGAATTTCAGTTGGTAACAGAGACCATCAGGAGATAGAAATAGGGTAGATATTGGAGCTGAAGTGATACAGATTGTGTAACAGGACTGATTGTAAAAATTCTGAAATGGATAGCACAATACTACCTAACTGTAATACAATAATGTTAGAACACTGAATAAAGCTGAATGTGAGAATGATAAAGGGAGAGGGTCTGGGGGCAAAATGAAATCAGAAGGAAAGACCGATGATAAAGACTGAGATGGTGTAATTTAGGAATGCCTTGAGTGTATAATGATAGTGACTAAATGTGCAAATTTAAAAATGTTTTTGCATGAGGAAGAAAAAAGGAATGTCAGTAATGCAGGGTGTTGAAAATAGATGGTAATTAATATTTTAAAACTTTAAGTTATGTGTGAGACTAAAGCAAAAAATGTTTATTTGGTACAAAATTTATATTTTGACTAGCACATTTCCTAATATAACTTATGTGGACAGCTTAATCGAATACCATAGTACTTGGATCCTTGAGTAAGGCATGAGATTTTGTTTGTCCAGAGCGATGCCCCAATAAATCCCAGAGTGATTTGAACAGTGAATAAAAAAGTATTTGCAAAGTTCCCTTGGGGGAATGGTGAGTAAGGGGGAAAATTCAACTTCCGCAAGTGGAGAAGTCTTGATATTCTCACAAGCAGTGTGGACAACCAAAACTATAGGCTGAGCCCCCAGTCTTGGGGTTTGTTCATACGAAACTTAACCCCACAAAGGATAGGTCAAGCCTACTTAAAATTAGGCCTAAGAATCACCCCCAAGAGAACCTCTTTTGTTGTTCAGATGTGGCCTCTCTCTCCAGCCAACACAACAAGCAAACTCACCACCCTCCCCCTGTCTATGTGGGACATGACCCCCAGGGGTGTGGACCTTCCTGGCAATGTGGGACAAAAATCCTAGAATGAGCTGAGACTCAGCATCAAGGGATTGAGAAAACCTTCTCGACCAAAAAGGGGGAAGAGTGAAATGAGACAAAGTGTCAATGGCTGAGAGATTCCAAACAGAGTCCAGAGGTTATCCTGGAGGTTATTCTTATGCATTAAGTAGTTATCACCTTGTAATTCAAGATGTAACAGAGAGGCTGGAGGGAACTGCCTGAAAATGTAGAGCTGTGTTCCAGTAGCCATGTTTCTTGATGATGATTGAATAATGATATAGCTTTCACAATGTGACTATGTGATTGTGAAAACCTTGTGTCTGATGCTCCTTTTATCTACCTTGTCAACAGACGAGTAGAACATAAGGAATAAAAATAAATAATAGGGGGAAGAAATGTTAAAATAAATTTAGTTTGAAATGCTAGTGATCAATGAAAGGGAGGGGTAAGGGGTATGGTATGTATGAATTTTTTTCTGTTTTCATTTTATTTCTTTTTCTGAATAAATGTAAATGTTCCAAGAAATGATTATGATGATGAATATGCAAGTATGTGATGATATTGTGAATTACTGATTATATATGTAGAACAGAATGATCAAAATAAGAATGTTTGCATTTGCTTTGTGTTTTTTGGTATTTAAAAAAATAAAATAAAAATTAAACAAAACAAAACAAAAATGTGGTATATACACATGATGGACTATTAGGTAGCAGTAGGACAAAAATGAGGTCCTGAAGCATATGACAACGTGATTGAACCTTGAGGACATAATGCTGAGCTAAATAAGCCAGACACAAAAAGATTGGTATAGTATGATTTCTCTATTATGACTCTGATAAAGAGATCAAACTCTAAACCTTGTGGCTCAGGAAGAAAACCTGTATCCATATATAGCAATGAACTAGATGTTGCCTAGTTAAGGACATACAAATGACTTCACAAGCAAATGGCTTCCATATGTTCCACATTTTTAACACTGGCCATGTATATAATAAAGATTCTATTAAAAAAAAAAAAGGCAGGCCACAGTGGCTCAGTGGCAGAGCTCTTGCCTGCCATGCCAGAGACCCAGGTTTGATTCCCACTGCCTGCCCATGTATTAAAAAAAAAAAAAAGTGTTAAAAATAAAAGCATTGTTTTCCACCTCCTCCTCTTGGAAAATGTGAGTTCCCAGGAGGGCAGGCGGTGGGGCACCCCAGAGGACAGGGGGACACAGGGTGTTCTTTGCAGCACTCGCAGGCTGGGCGTGGTGGGTCCCTCATTCAGGGGCTCGGGCAGGGTCACGCAGGGCCCTCTACCCTGAGGCTCGAATTGCGGCAGTCCTCTGCCCACAGCCTTCCCTGCAAGCCCTCCTCACCCACTCCTGGAATGCAGCACCCCACTGGAACTTCCATCCCGTGAACATCCAGAGTTGGAGCGCTCACGGCCTCCTGGACTAGCCCCTTCCCCCTGGGTCAGCCACACTAGACAGCCCTACTCAGCTCTGTGGCTGCAGAAATACTGGGGCCTGGACCTAGGACCCCCACCCTGCCCTGCTCTTTGTCGGAAGGCCACACCCATGCCACACCCTAGGCCACTCCGGGGTGTCACTGCCCTAGGTCGGCCTGGCCCCGCCCCTCTATTTGGCTGACCCTCTCTGCATCTTTGGCCTGGACTCAGTGGGAGCTGGGTGGATGGCTGGGGTGGATCTCCGGTGTGGCCAGCAGGGACAGAACCGGAGATACAAGACGGGTTGGGCAGCTCCTGCGCCCCAACTCGGCCCCCTCCTCAGCCCCCATGGGTTCGTCCTTGTGGAGAGCATCCCCCGGGACCTGGTGCTTGTAGCCAACAGCCTGGATGCACACTGCCCAAGACAGCATCCACATGGCCTCCCACTACTGGTCCCTGACCAGGCCGACACCAGGATCAATGACAATAAACAAACAAACAAATACATAAATAAAATAAAAGATGGGAATTTTGTTTGTACTTATTTTATATTAAAATATAAGCTAATGAATTATTTGTTGCAGGATTTATTACAAAATGTTGCTGCACAGTGCATTTTGTAAACAATAAACAATTCACTGAGAGTGTTAACATTCACATATGTAATTAGAGTTTACAAATGTGCAAAACTTTGGGAAGAAACACTTTAAACTTATTTTTCAAACATTCAGTAAGCCTATTCCCCCCAAATTGTTTGATTCCAAAAAAAGTACAACAGGTTATTACTACCTATGACAAAACATAAGAAACAAGGCAGGGGAGGCAAATATAGACTTGAAAGCCTAAGAATATCCAAGCAGATCTCCAAGAAGATCCAAAAGATTAAAATCAAAACATCTTTGACAGCATAAAGAAAATAAGGCTTTATAGTTAGATGAAAGATTTGTATATCTTAAATTTAATGTAAAACATCATTTTCAGATTTCCCTTTAGGGAAATCATAAACTTGTAGTTCTTGGTAAGTCTAGATATAATGGAATGATCATGTCAAGTTTTTATTTGCTCATTATTCTTTTGAGTCTTTAATGATTTTCTTTATTCATTGGACTACGCCAATTTTAGAAATAAAATCCACAACCAGAGCACATATAATGCATATGTTTCTGAAAATACTAAATAACATAGTATGTCGTTAAAATGGTGGCTGTGGTTAAACAAAAAGCAAGCAAAACAAACAAAAAAGATTCCAACTCACGTGTGATAAAAAGTTACAAAATAAAACTTTAGAAATGTTATGTTTGTAAAATTTAGAAATTTGTACAGTTTGCACTGCCAATAGAAGAAATCTGGATGTGAGTAAAATGTGTTTGACTATGAATAAGTGAAATTCCCAGTTAACACTGGGTTATGTTTAGCAGCAGTGCATTTGTCTTCATATTTTATATCAAGAACGTATGTTCACAAGCAATCAGCTGTAGTTTTGAGTTAACTAAGAAAATGTAAGTTTTAATTCCTGGTTCATTTACTTCTTCCTCCCTTGTTTTAACATCTTCACTTTGAGATCAGGCACTTTGTGCCCAGGAGTGCAGCACTGCAAATTTATAAAAAATGTATCCATTGATTGTAGAACAACTGAATTAGATTCATGCAGGGGGAGGAGATCTTCATCTAGAAAACAAAGCACTAAATTATAATTTTACAGTCACAACACAAGCCCCAGATCTTCCTAGGCACAGTGGAGCAACCCGTGTCCACTCATTTGTCTGGGGATCATACGCTTTCACTGTATTAAGGTAATTCTGAATATGATACCCTCCAACAGCAGAGAGTTTATCACCAAGTAAACAGACCCTGCATCTTTGATGATGCTCATAAATGCCACTGCATCCATATGTCTGTTTTGGGATTGCATCTCTCCACACAGTCCGAAAGCCTTGAAGGCAAGCTGGATACGGGAGGATCATGCCCTCCAATAGCATTCCTACTCCACTTCTCCTTTTTGACATGTGCAGTGTCCATTTTTTAGTATGAGGATCAAAATATTCTGCTGATTTGAGACAAGTACTTCCATCCTGACCACCAACTGCATACTAAGTCTTTCACTTAGTACAGCCACATCCACCATGCTCCTGGGGGTGGACATAGTGGCATCAAAACTTTACTGGTGGGCCTGTATTCAAATATCTCCAGCCTTCATGCCCTCCTACTGCATATATGGGACCTTCTAATGCAGCTACACCAAGGGCATGCCTGTGTGTGGACACGGGAAGCCTCATATTCCACGTTTTTATTTTGGGGTTGTACTCTCAACAGTGTTCAATGTCTTCAGTCCGTCTCTTCCTCCAACCTCAGTTTGTCATCTAACACTGCCTTCTCCCATTCATATTTGCTGCAGGAGTCCATATTTGTATAGAGACCATAATTTTCAATGCTTGTTCTTTTTGTTGAATCCATTCCTCCAATTACAAATAATGTACCAATAGTTGATTTCCTAGGTTTTGTTCAAGGAACTTGTAACATGGGCCATCTCTCTGGTAATATGTGATACTTCATTGCTTCCATAATCAGTTTCTGACATTCTATATCATCCCGAAAAAAATAATTTTTCCCTGTCTGCCAGGAACTGCAGTACAAGAAGAGGCTGCCTAACATAAGCCAAAAGTTTACTAAGATCTGTTTCTTTTCCAAATCATGATGGACCCAACTAAGAAGTTCATTCAATGTAGTCTCTTCATTAGGGATTTCATGTTGTCACTGGCCAAGAGCTTTGCAATTTTTGGTGGTTGGTAATACAAATTCCTGGCTTCTAATTATTTCCATGAAATTCTCTATAATTGTGAGTCACTTTGTTCAGCATGATTTAGGGCCTGGAAAAAGTCATCTGATGAATATGCTTCCATAGTATGTCAGGATGGTAATGTCTGGCTACTGTTATTAGTTGGATCAGGCTCTGGAGGCAGCAGGGATCACCACAGGGTGGGGGTGGGGGAGGGCAGCCAGGCCAGAGGAAGAGGGTAGGAGGGTAGGCAGGTGGCGGCTAGCCAAGGAAAGAGATGCTCAGCCCCTCTAGCACCTGGTCCCCTTTCTGATACCCTTACCTTCCCCCACCCCTGTACCCGCTGGCCACTCCCCCTCGGTCTGGCTGCATCCAGGTCCGGAGTAGGAACTGCTTTGGCCCAATTTTTAATAACTAACAAGAGTAAGGGGGCTGGGCCAGTCTCACTTATTTTTTATCCCTGTTCTCTGCTGTGCCTGGTGTCCCCAGTTCTTAAGTATTTGATTCACATTTTCCATAAAATAACACCCTCCTTAACTGCAGAAGTGAGAGACAGTTGTGTAGCTACATGAAATGGGGGCGTGAGGACTTCGAAATCTAATTACTTGTGTATAAACTTTTAACCAGTACCTATTTTTATAATCACCTCTCAACCCCACTGACCTTAAGACCTCATCACATCTCCTTGCTTTTTATTAGTATTCCCTCACTCTGAAGGTATTACATTTTGGTTTCCACTATTTTCCTAAGTTCCCACTTCCAACTACTTTCCATCGCCCAAGACTTATTGACATCTGCTATTTCATCTCCCACAGTCTCTAGTCTGGGTTTTATACCAATTTTTGGTTCCTCTGCTGTCACCTAAGGAGGAAAGTGCAAACCTTATTCCGTATGTTAAAGGTATTGGTCCAGGATCAAGGAAAATACTATATTGTTAATGTATTAATTTTATAAGACTGTAAAAGAAAGATTCAGAACTCCAAGAAACCAAACATTTGCCTTAAGTTTTGGAATAAAGTCCTTTTTATTTTTTCTCGCTAGAAATTACTTTATTGATTAAATCAACAGGAATCAGCACAAGATTTAACATATCAATGACCACCAAAGCCTGAGTTCTGGGGCTCACTCTGCCTCTCCCGGTCCTTTATGGGGTTTAGAGGGAGAAACATCATTAACAGAGACCAGGCCAGATGGTTATGGGTCCTTCTTTCCCAGTTATTGGACAAGCTGCTCAATTCTTGCCCAAAGTAGGAAAAAGCCAATACTTCAGAAAAATCTAATAAAGAATTTGACATTGCATTATAAGATCTCTTAGCAATCTGTTTAAATGCTTTTCATTTTGCAATTTACTTAAGGTGTGCATATAATTTACTTTTAATAATCCCATTCCCTGTGCAGAAATTAACCCAGTGCAAAGAAAACCCCTTAAAACTGGAATAGTTTCATTTTGCCCTTGGAAACAATGAACAGGTCACTCTGCTCCTCTTCTACCCAAGAGATGAACAAACCTCCCCCCAAAGTAAAAACGTTACTTTCGATCTTGGAATATGCACAAAGGCAGCTTTTACTAGGCAGCTGGAACTAGGCAGGTGGACTTCTTTGGAAATTTCTTTTTAAAATCAACTCTTGAGAACCATCCATGACTGTGCACGAAGGCTCTGAAGTCCAAACAACTTCCGTTCTATCTCACGAACTAGGCTCAGAGGAGGCATTGGAGTTGTCAGGGGCGGCAGCAGCAGCAGCAGCAGCCCCACGAGGTAAGACCTCAATAACTCGAGGCTTGTCAATGATCCGGGCCGTCCGATTTCCCTTTTCCACAATACCCACGATCCACGCTTGGTGACCCTCTCCGTACTTGGAAGATTTGATTTCGGAACAAAAGCGAGCCGCCTGTTCTCTCGGCAGACAGATCAGTAACCCCCCCGAGGTTTCTGCTGAGGTTCCTTGAAGGAGCCCGAAGCGCCCGCTGGCCTTGCTGATCGCCGCCATCTTGGCAATAATCGGCAGATTATGAATGACGAAGGACACCTCATTTCTTTGTTCTTGCGCGAGGTTCTGCGCGTGTCCTAAAATGCCGAAGCCTGTGATATCTGTGGCAGCGTGGGCATTAAACGTGTGCATTAACCCGGCCGCAATTCTGTTGAGGGTGGCCATATTGAACATGGCTTCCTGATAAGCCAGCTCCACCTCTTCTCTGGACACCACCATTTTGATCTTATTCCATCTTTCGGGATTATCAAGCCACTGGTGGGCATTGACGGCAACTTGGGTTCCTAAGGGTTTGGTCAACACCAGCACGTCGCCAACCACGGCACTGTCGGGCATGATGAACTCATTTGGCTGACACACCACGGTGGCGACCCCGCCAACGATAATCCAAGGGTTCACCACAGTCTGCCCACCGGTCACCGCAGTGCCGCCTTCTTCGGCGGCATCGCGAAAGCCTCGGATCAAGAGGGGTGTTATCTTTTCCCTCTCCTCCTCGCTCATGCTCTGGCTGACGCTGAGCAACATCAACATGTTGTCACATTCAGTAATGCCCATGGCGTACAGGTCGCTCAGCACGTTGGCGCAAGCTATGCGCCCCATCATGTAAGGGTCCTCCACCAAGGGGTAAAAGAAATCTGTGGTCTGCACCAGCGACAGCCCCCCGTGCCTCAGGGGTATGACGCAGGAGTCAAGCCCAATGCCCAGGGTTGGGAAATTGGGGCCGGGTCCCGCCCCGGCTGGCAGGCCGGCCTCCTGGGCCGCCTCCTCAGGGCCTCCGACCAGGCCCCCAGCCAGCGGGGGCCGCACGTCGGGCCGCATCAGTCCCGCCAGGAGTTTGAGCAGCGTCTCCTGGGGGACCTTGCAGCCTCAGCCCTTCATGCCGGAGAAGCCCGTCAGCCGCCAGCTGGGGCTCAGGCCCAACGCCTGGGGCTCGAAGGGCCGGTAGCTCGAGAAGCCCCGGCCCAGAGGAAAGCCCACCGGGCCCGAGGAGCCTTCCGCCACCGCCGCCGCCATCGCCTCTCCGCTGGCGCCGGTCGCCGCGGCTTCCGCCATCATGCCTGCCGGACAGGGAGGCGAAGAGAGCAGAGAGGTCCCTTTTAGTTTCTACCCAGGATAATATAAAGGAACAGTCAGCGATTACCCTCAAAGGCTCTCACCAGATCCAACCGCGCCGCACGAGGGACTCCAGGCTCTTCTGAACCTGGAGCGCCTGGCCTTCCGTATTTATAGTCGCAGTGATTGACAGCCAGGCCATCCAATGGGAACTTTGGCACCGAGAGGCGGGTTTCCTTCAGTCTAAAAGACCTATTAGAAATTATCCAGCGGCTTGCAAAATTGGGAGCCGCGAGATTGCGGAATATCACGTGCTTCGGTTCTCTCCCCCTTATAATTGAAAAAACCTCTTGGGAGCGGCCGGCGGAACTCCGCTTCCCTAGAGTCAGTTTATCGAGTGCAGCATTCTCCCCGAGAGGGGTCGATTGGTCACCTGGCAAACCTCATGGAGGTCAGAATTGGCCAGAGGTCACTTTGGCAGCGCACGTGGTCAATCCGAGGTAGGAAAAGAGTCCAAGGAAAAAAATGGAACGAATGAGAACCTTCTATGACAATGCTACCCGTAGGTAAGCAAACTGCAGCATCAAAAGAACGAAATTTTAAAATGGACTTTAAAGATTTGGACTGAAAGGTCAGCCACCAGCTTGGGTTCTAAACTACCTGTGTGAGTCAGGTAGTTTAGCCACTAAACTACCTGTGTGAGTCACTTTCCTGCAAAGGGCATCAGTTGGTTCATCTGTACAACAGAGTGGCTTAAGTAGGGCTCTTCTATTCTAAAGTTTCTTTCTCTAATATATGTAAGAATTGTGGCGGTTCGCCAATTATGTTAAAATTACAAGTACCCACAATATCTTTGACCGGCCAGTCCCAATTCTAGAACTTTATGGAATCATCGGTGGGGGAAATGATACACATACAGGGTTATTTACAGCCGTGGCGTTTGCAATATCAGAATACTGGAAACAACTTAAAGGTTTATCAGTTATAATTAGGTTAAATCGTGATGCATTTATATATAATAAAGACTGCCATGCAACTGTTGAAGAGAATGAGAATATTTATGTAGTTATATTAATGATAATACGGTCTAATGAGCCCAGTTCTAAATGTTTTTCATATATTAACTAATTTAATTCTCATAAAAACATTATGATATAGGGTTCCTCTCCTCTTTTACAGGTAAGGAGTATGAGACACAATTAAATGGCCCGTTCAAGGTCACAGCCAGTTCAGAATGGAGCTGGGATATGAATCCAGGCATTTGGCTCCGGAAGCTACAGTCCTAATCACCAAGCTGTACTGCTTATGCAGTTTGTTAAGTGAAACAAGCAAGCTGCTGAATTATATGTATAGAATGCTACTAGTTGTTGTAAAATGGGGAAATCTATGCAGAGCACGGTTCTGCAAGGGTGATCACCAGAAGCTGATACTACTGATAAGCTTCTGGGGAGGGAAATGAGGGACAGGAGACTTTCATTGTACTAAGTACCCTTTTGTTCCTCTAACATATGGAAATTTTTTTTTTTTAACTTATTTCAAAATACTTTCAAGTTTTCAAGATAATTACAAAAGTAATACAAATCCCATACAGAGAACTCGGTCATCCCTAGATATCCAGATCCATCAATTTTAACATTTTGTGACATGGAAAACTTTTTGAAAGCATTTAAAATTTGAATGTACTACCTATTTAAAAAATGATTGCCTATGGAATTACTAAACTGGTACAACCATTTTGGAAAAGAGCTTGGCCTTAACTAATTAAGTTGAATACATGTAAAACCAGCAACCCAGCAATTCCTCCTGTAGGAAATATCCTAGAAAAACTCTTACACATGCCCCAGGAGACATAACAAGAATGACTATAAAACACAAAACACTGAAAACAGCCCATGTGTCAATTAAGAGGGTAATGCATAAGCAAATTGTGGTATGCCCACACAGTGGACTATTATCTGTGACAGTGAATGAATTATAACTATAGGTATCATCAATTTGGATAATCTCAGAAAGGAAATGTTGTAAGTAAGAAGCAAATTACAGAAGACTTCATAAACTAAAATACCATTTACATAAAGTTTAAGATGAGGCAGAGCTAAATAATATAATAATCTATCGTTAGGAGATAGGTAAATGATAAAAAAATTTTTTTTAAAGGCGGGAAATGAATAATCATGAACAAAAGCAATATCTGCCTTAGTGATTCTTTTTGGGAGGGGCTCATATGGGGCTCCTGGGTGTAGGTGCATAGGAATATACATTTTCTGACACTCTTTGAAATATATATGTTGCATTTCAATTTTTTTCTTTTTAAGTGAAAGAATGCTACATTTCAGAATTACAAAAAGAAAAGAAAATAGTGGGCGCGCCATGGTGGCTCAGTAGGCAGAATACTCACCTGCCATGCTGGAGACCCGGTTCGATTCCCCGTGCCTGCCCATGCCCCCCCCCCCCCAAAAAAAAAAGATAGTGAAAAAGCTAGAGATGTGGAAGCAAATGACCTAGGTGTGACTTCTGGAGCTGCTTTTAGTGAGCTGTGTGACCTGGAGCAAGTTGTTTAACCTTTCTGTGCCCCAGAGTTTCCATTTCTGTGAAATGAAGATTATACCCTCAGCTGAGGGGCACAGATTCTGCTTAAGGACCCTGTGAGAACCTCAGTGCTAAAAAGTTATCTGCAAGGTGTTCAGCATATTGTCCATGAGAAGGTTCCTCACATAACTAAGGGAGAAAACAAAATCCCTCCCTGAAGTCTATAATCCCCTGAGTTAAAAAGTGACTAAATCAGGTGTCCCTGGTCACATGTGTACTTAGTTCTTTGGACTTTCCCCTCCTCAGTCTTTCGCACACTTTGTTAACTCCTCATTTCTGTGATAATTCCATTACTCATTGTCTGCCCTCATCCCGCCCCCTCGGTGTGTAAGCTCCACAGGACCACAGCTGCTCTGCTTTGTCCACCCTGGTTTCCTCAGCCCTTTGCATAGTAACAGCATATATTGAATGAAAAAAATAAGCTTATATAGTTATCTGTATAATTTGCTGAATACATACGATAAGTGAGGCTTTAATAATTGCCCCTCATTTATTAATCCTCCCAGCAGCCCCAGGCAACTGGCTTCTGATGTCCATTTTTTAAAACTTTTTTTATTGTATAATATAACATATATACAAAGCCAAGAAATAAAAAAGCAATAGTTTTCAAAGCACTTTTCAACAAATAGTTACAGGATTGATCCCAGAGTTTGTCATGAGCTACCATTACCACCCTCTCAGATTTTTCCTTCTAGCTGCTTCAGAATATAGCAGGCTAGAAGGCTTAAATATTTTTTTTATCACAATCGACTTTTTTTGCATCTTTTTTTTTGTGAAAAATAACATATATACAAAAAAGCTATAAATTTCAAAGCACAGCACCACAATTAGTTGTAGAACATATTTCAGAGTTTGACATGGGTTACAATTAACATATTTCAGAGTTTCACATGGGTTACAATTCCATGATTTTAGGTTTTTACTTCTAGCTGCTCTAAACTACTGGAGACTAAAAGAAATATCAATTTAATGATTCAGCATTCATATTTATTTGTTAAATCCTATTTTCTTTGTATAACTCCACTATCACCTTTGATCTTTCCATCCCTCTCTTTAGGGGTGTTTGGGCTATGGCCATTCTAAATTTTTCATATTGGAAGGGGCTGTCACCAATACGGGGTAGGGAGATGGAACTATCTGATGTTCTGGCGAGGCTATAGCCTCTAGGTTTCAGGATTTATCTGGACCAGGGACCCATCTGGAGATTGTAGGTTTCTGTCAAGTTACTCTAGTGCCTGGAACCCTTGTGGAATTTTTTTTTTTTTTTTTTTTTTTTACATGGGCAGGCACCAGGAAACGAACCCGAGTCCTCTGGCATGGCAGGCAAGCATTCTTGCCTGCTGAGCCACTTTGGCCCCCTTGTGGAATCTTATATATTGCCCTAGGTGTTCTTTAGGATTGGCTGGAATGGTCCTGGCTGAGGGTTGGCAGGTTACGATAGGGAGCAAGGTCTAACTGAAGCTTGTGTAAGAGCAACCTCGACTCTATTTGAATTCTCTCTGCCACTGATACTTTATTAGTTACACTTCTTTTCCCCTTTTGGTCAGAATGGAATTGTTGATCCTGCGGTGCCAGGTCTGGATTCATCTTGGAAGGGGCTGTCACCAATACGGGGTAGGGAGATGGAACTATCTGATGTTCTGGGAGTCCTCTCCCACATCTCCAGGGATACTTTCACCCCTGGATGTAATGTCCCACGTAGCGGGGAGGCCAATGATTTCACTTGCAGAGTTGGGCTTAGAGAGACTGAGGCCGCATCTGAGCAACAACAGAGGTCCTCCAGAAGTGACTCTTAGACATGCATATAGGTAGTCTAAGCTTCTCCGCTACCTACATAAGCCTCACAAGAATAATCCTCATGATCAAGGGCATGGCCTGTTGATTTGGGTGTCTCTAAAGTTTGACACAGTATCAGGGGATTCCCTGGTGGTAAGGTTTAATAGTTCCATATTCTCTCTCCCCTCCTCAGGGGACTTTGCCAATACTTTTTGATTATCTGCTTAATATACTCTAGGGTGTTTCCAGGCATTACAATAATCTATACAGGATTAAAGGGCTTCTTTCTTATTCTGGGCTCCCTGTGTTGCAGTTGTTCAGATGAGCTATACAGATAGGTTGAGTTAGATTATGCACTACAAAAAATTTCAGTTCCAGACAAAATAAACCTTTCTTCCAGTGGTCTCAAAGAGTATGTGTGGTTCTAAAATATAGACTCTGTCTTCCTTACTCCTATGTTCTGAATTACTTTAACCCCAACCTGTTCAGCTTCATCCTTATCTCTAAATATCAGGTTATATATATAAAATAGCCTCTCAAAATCCAGAAATAATAATCATCACTCCAGACTTAATGTGTCTGCTCTAAAAGCTTACAGTCTAGGCCCCTATTTTCTTATAAGCATTTTCTGAAGGTGACCATACCATTGTTGTTCTTTTGTTTCTGGCTTATTTTGTCTCACCAAATATCCCACATGTTCATTCACATCGTTGCATGCCTCACGACATTGCTCCTTTTTGTAGCAGCACAGCCTTCATAAGTATACACCATCATTCGACAATCTGCTCCTCTGTCAGTGCATCCTTCAACCACCTGCATTCATTGGGCATCATGTATGGGGCCCAAAGTCCACAGTCCATCAACATTCTCAATTTTAGATAATTTCATTGTTCCCAAGAGAAAAAAAAACAATAAACGCACCCTCACCAAATTGGAAATCTAAACCTCCTCTTAACTCTTGTCTCTCACCCCATTATTTACCTCTGCTGTTGCTGTGGTAGTGCTGATGGTTTCCTTTTGAATGTAGCTCATAGTATATAATAGCAGTTTTCCCCCTGTACCCTGGACTTAAACACTCTTTGTACACGAATCATATCTTTGAAGTAATTCTTGCAAGAACTAATTCATATTTCTAGTGTTTATTATGGTTCATGTAGGTCTGTACAACCCCTTTCAACCTTGTTCATCTTCAGTATGGTAATTTGGGGCGCTCTCATTGTTCCAAGCTCTATTTATAGACCCACTAGAGAATCACCTTCACTCCTATCTATTCCCTTACATTGGAGTTCAACCTCAGTAGCTAATGGTTCACCCGTCTCTAGCATCTATATATCTCTAAGTCCTCTATATTCTTTCTTATAAGCCTCTGATTATACCTTTATGCTGATCATAAAAGTGGAATCATACCGTGCCTATCCTTTTGTGTCTGGCTAATTTCACTCAGCATTATGTCCTCAAGGCTCATCCATCTTGTCATGTGGTTCATCGTTTTGTCTTACTGCTGCATAATATTCAATTGTATGTGTATAACACATTTTGTTGATTCATTCGTCTGTTGATGGGCATTTGGTTTGTTTCCGTCTTTTGGCTATTGTGAATAATGCTACTTTGAACATCGGTGTGCAAATGTCTGTTTGTGTCATTGCTTTCAGCTCTTCTGGGTATATATGGTATACCCAGAAGAGGTAGTACTATTGCTGGGTCATAGGGCAACTCGATATTTAGTTTCCTAAGGAACCGCCAGTCTTCCATAGTGGCTGCACCATTATATATTCCCACCAGCAGTGCCTAAGTGTCCCAGTTTCTCCACATCCGTTCCAACATTTATAGTTTCCTGTTGGTTTAATGGCAGCTATTCTTATAGGTGTGAGGTAGTATCTCATTATACTCTTGATCTGAATTTCCCTTATAGCTAATGAAAATGAGCATCTCTTCCTGTGCTTTGAGCCATCTGTAGTTGCTCTTCAGAAAAATGCCTATTCATACCTTTAGCCCATTAATGATGTCCGTTTTACAAACGAGGAAACTGAGGACAGGAGAGGTCAGGACCATTGGCCCAGCGTCACGGTTGGGAAGCAACAGTAAGAATGCAAACTGAGACTTGTCCCACCTGGTAGCCGGGTGCTCTTCTCTCACCCGGTGACCCTGCCATGATCCTCAAGCACGCAGGACTCTTGGGGGGAAGGTTTTTGTTTGTTTTAAATTTTTATTGTAGTAACATATGTAAACCATAACGTTTCCCATTTTAACCACTTTAAAGTATACAATTCAGTGGTAATAATTCCATTCACAGAGTTGTGCCTCTATCACCATCTGGGGAAAGTTTTCATCCAGAAAGTTCTCTGCCACTTCTACTTGGGAGCACACAGGCCAGAGCAACGGATGGCAGGAATTTGTCTTGGTCAGTGACCAGCTCAGTGGGCTCAGAATGACAGCTTCATTGACCTTGTGCAGAAGTTCCAGGTGGGTTTCTGCTAGAGAACTAGCTTTGCCATTGTGCTTCAGGAGCTTTCAAAAGCATCCTTTTTTATCGTTTTCTTGTCTTTCACTGAGAGATCTTTGAACCATCTTTGCCATCCGGGGTGAAGCATGTGGGTCAAAGCTTACAAAGGTAAAAACCTGCGGGCAGGGTGAAGATGGGGGACAGGGGAGCAGACAAAGGAGAAGAAAGAGGAGCTTGGAACAATGAGAACACCCCAAATACCAGCCCCTCATTTGTTTTCCAAACACAACAAAAGCATTAGAGCTAGTTAGAGACTTTTTTTTCTTTTCCATTATGATGGCCATTAAGAGTTATAACATTATGCTTTTTTAATTACCAAGCAGTCTTTTGTCATAGAAAAATCACAAAATAGAGCGCAATAATAAGGAGGAAAATTAAAATTGCCGAAAGTCCCTGGAGAGAAGTTTGATGAACACCTCAGCCTGTATTATTTTAGACATTTTCCTTTGTGTAGGGCCACCACCTCACATTCACCTCCAGGGGGCGCCCCGCCACCCTCACCCAGTGTGAAGCTCTATGTATGCGTACAATTAAAAAAAAAAAAAACCCGGAAAATGGGATCATCTCTTAAGATGATCTAGTAAGAAGTAAAAGGGTGGCTGAAAAAAATACGTGACACATAATAGATGCTCAACATTCTGCGCCCCCATCCCAGGTTTATTCAACAAATATTTGTTGAGACCTTCCTCTTGGCCAGGAACTGGGAGTACAGCAGTGACTACAACGCACAAACACCCCTGTCCTGGAGCTGACACACGAGTTGGAGGAGAGAGCAATAAATCAGATCAACATTGGTCAGGGAAGGATAGATGCTGAAGAAAAAGCTATCTAAAGGGAAGGGATGGAAGTGTGATGCATGAATATGTATGTGAGTGCAAAAATCCTTCAACACTGAGGCAGAGAAGCCCTCCTTGAGAAGGTGACCTTGAAGTAAAGGCCTGAATGAAGGGAGGGATAAGTATGCAGATACATGGGAAAGTGTTTCAGGCAGAAGGAATAGTGAATGCAAAGGTCCTGAGGCAGGAATACCTGAGAGATGTTCCATGAACAGGATGGAGGTTGGTGATTTGGCCCAGGTGGGGAGGAAGAGGCAGTGGTAGGACATAGGGTCAGAGAGGTGTGGGGTAGGGTGGCACAAGATGAGGAGCTTCACAGGCCTATTGGACTGGTCTGATCTGTCTGAGGCCTTATTTTTTATTTTTTATTCATTTACTTTTTAAATACTAAAAACCACCAAACAAAAGCAAACATTCCTATTTTGATCATTCCATCCTACGTATATAATCAGTAATTCACAATATCATCACATAGTTGCATACTCATTATCATGAGCATTTCTTGGAACATTTGTATCAATTCAGAAAAAGAAATAAAACGAAAACAGAAAAAAAAATTATACCTACCATACCCCTGATCCCTCCCTTTCATTGATCACTAACATTTCAAACTAGATTTATTTTAACATTTGTTCCCCCATTACTTATTTTTATTCCATATGTTTTACTCATCGGTTGATAAGGTAGATAAAAGGAGCATCAGACACAAGGTTTTCACAATCACATAGTCACATTGTGAAAGCTATATCATTATACAATCATCATCAAGAAACATGGCTACTGGAACACAGCTCTACATTTTCAGGCAGTTTCCTCCAGCCTCTCCGTTACGTCTTGAATAACAAGGTGATATCTACTTAATGCATAAGAATAACCTCCAAGATAACCTCTCTACTCTGTTTGGAATCTCTCAGCCATTGATCCTTTGTCTCATTTCACTCTTCCCCTTTTTGGTCGAGAAGGTTTTCTCAATCCCTTGATGATGAGTCTCAGCTCATTCTAGGGTTTTTCTCAATCCCTTGATGCTGAGTCTCAACTCATTCTAGGATTTCTGTCCCACGTTGCCAGGAAGGTCCACACCCCTGGGAGTCATGTCCCACATAGACAGGGGGAGGGTGGTGAGTTTGCTTGTTGTGTTGGCTGGAAAGAGAAGCCACATCTGAGCAACAAAAGAGGTTCTCTTGGGGGTGACTCTTAGGCCTAATTTTAAGTAGGCTGACCTATCCTTTTTGGGGTTAAGTTTCATATGAACAAACCCCAAGACTGGTGGCCCAGTGAGGCCTTATCTTTTAATCTGCAGTCAACCCCCAGCATTCCAGACCTCTGAAGTGCCTTCCCCTCCACCAGCCTGAGTGTCCACCACCCTGGCCCAGCGTCCAGTGTTCCCCACTGACCTGGGCCTGACACTGTACAGCCCCAGCCCCTGTTCTCAGCTTCCACCTTCCTTCTGCTTGCCTCCATGGGGCTTTCTGCAGTAGGCGCTGCCTCAGGAAGCTTGGGAGGTGACACCCATGGCCTCAGCCCTCACACCTTAACCAGCC
This sequence comes from Myrmecophaga tridactyla, assembly GCA_004026745.1. Classification (NCBI taxonomy): domain Eukaryota; kingdom Metazoa; phylum Chordata; class Mammalia; order Pilosa; family Myrmecophagidae; genus Myrmecophaga; species Myrmecophaga tridactyla. The sequence goes on from PVIY010012673.1 coordinate 58,625, forward strand.
TCCACCATCTTAAGTAGCTAAGAAGCATCAGCTTTGTATTTGGGGCTAATGGGAGATGTCCTAGTGAGTCATCTCTTGCCTAAGAACAAGAAAGGCAAGGAGAGAAAGAGACTCAGTGATGGCATATGGAGAATTCAGGAATGGAGGACTCAGAGGGAACAAGAGGGAGGCTCTGAAGGAGGTGAGGGTCAGAGTCATGTGCAAATCTGGGGAAGAGCATTCCAGACAGAGCAGCAATGGCACAAACCCTGAGAGGACCCAAGCCCAATGTGCTGGACGAACAGCAAGGAGGCCAGAGTGGCTGGCAAGGCGGGGAGCAAAGGAGGTGATGTCAGAGTTGTCACAAAAGGCCGATTCCACAGGGCATTGTGGGCCACTGGAAGGCCTTGTGCTTTGACTCTGGGCAAAATCGGAGTCATGGGAGGGTTTGGGGCAGAGGAGTGAAATGATCCCTCAGGTTGCTGGGAGGAATGGAAGTAGAGAGACAGAGAGGAGGCTCCTGCAAGGACCCAGGGAAAAGCGATGGTGATTTGCACCGAGTGGTTACACTGGAGCCAGGGAGAGGGTGTCGGATTCTGGATGTATTTGGAAGGTAGAGCTGACAGAATTTCCTGAGCGATTGCATGAAAGATCTGAGGAGCCATGAGAGGAATGCTTGGACTCTATCCCAGGAGAGAAAGGAAGCAGGACAGTGACGTGGTTGGATTTGTGTCTTTGAAAGATGAGTCTGGTTGCTAGGTAGAAAATAGATTCGAGGGACAGAATGCAGCAGAGGACCAGTGAGGGGTAGTGGTGGCTTGGAATATGGTGGAAGGAATGGGGGAGAGTGGGGACAGAGGAAAACACATCTCTCTCTTGCCCCTGGGCCTTTGCATGGGCCACTTACAATCACCTGAAAGCTGTTTATGCCCAACAAACACTTCTCATCAAGACTCCAGGAAATGCATCCCTGTTCTAATACTTATTATACTAGGCTGTTTCTGACCCCTGTGAGCTCCTCACAGCTGGGGCCTCACCTCACTAGGCTCCATGAGCCCAAGGTATAGGGACTGGCATAGAGAAGGCTTTAAAGTGTGTTTGTTGAATGAATAAACGAAGGAAAGAATGTGAATGAGGGCCACCTTGCTATTCAGAGCACCCCCAACATATTTTTTTTTAATTTTTAATTGATTTTTAAATTAAAAAAAATTACAAGAAAAAAAGAAAAAGCAAACAAAAAAATTACAAGAAAGAAACGGATATGATCATTCCATTTTACATATATAATCAGTAATTCACAATATCATCACATACATGCATATTCATCATGATCATTTCTTAGAATGTTTGCATCAATTCAGAAAAAGAAATAAAAAGACAACGGAAAAATAAAACGAAAACAAAAAAAAAATTATACATACTGTGCTGGTTTGAAAGGAAGTATGCCCCCTAAAAAAGTCATGTTTCAATCAAAATATCATTTTGTAAAGGTAGAATAATCTCTATTCAATACTGTATGTTTGAAACTGTAATCAGACCATCTCCCTGGATGATGTGATTTAGTCAAGAATGGTTGTTAAACTGGATTAGGGGATGACATGTCTCCACCCATTTGGGTGGGTCTTGATTGGTTTTTTGGAGTCCTATGAAAGAGGAAATATTTTGGAGAATGAGAGATTCAGAGAGAGCAGCACCATGAAGCAGAGTCCACCAGCCAGCGACCTTTGGAAATGAAGAAGGAAAACACCTCCCGGGGAACTTCAGGAAACAGGAAGCCAGGAGACAAAGCTAGCAGATGACACCATGTTCGCCATGTGCCCTTCAGCCAACAGAGAAGCCCTGACTGTGTTCGCCATGTGCCTTCTCACTTGAGAGAGAAACCCTGAACTTCATCGGCCTTCTTGAACCAAGGTATCTTTCCCTGGATGGATGTCTTAGATTGGACATTTCTATAGACTTGTTTTAATTGGGACATTTTCTCGGCCTTAGAACTGTAAACTAGCAACTCATTAAATTCCCCGTTTTAAAGGCCATTCCGTTTCTGGTATATTGCATTCTGGCAGCTAGCAAACTAGAACACATACCATACCCCTTACCCCTCCCTGTAATTGATTACTAGCATTTCAAACTAAATTTATTTTAACATTCATTTCCCCTATCATTTATTTATTTACTTTTTAATAAACTTTTTTATTAATTAAAAAACGTAACAAAAGAACATTAAGATATCATTCCATCCTACATATACAATCAGTAATTCTTAATATTATCACATAGTTGCATATTCATCATTTCTTAGAACATTTGCATCGATTTAGAAAAATAAATAAAAAGACATCAGAAAAAGAAATAAAATGATAATAGAGGAAAAAAGATTATACATACCATACCCCTTACCCCTTGCTTTCATTTATCACTAGCATTTCAAACTAAATTTAACATTTGTCCCCCCTCTTATTTATTTTTATTCCATATGTTCTACTCTTTTGTTGATATAGTAGCTGAAAGGAGCATCAGACACAAGGTTTTCACATTCACAGAGTCTCATTGTGAAAGCTATATCATTGTTCAATCATCATCAAGAAACATGGCTACTGGAACACAGCTCTACATTTTCAGGCAGTTCCCTCCAGCCTCTCTGCTACATCTTGAA
>PVIY010012674.1:0-61258 GCA_004026745.1 Myrmecophaga tridactyla
AGATTGCTTTCACTTCTCTTACCTAGGGTTTTCTTGCTAGATGAATTTGTTGTCTATCTGTTCTTTGACCTTCAGTTCAGCTTTTTCTGGACCTCTAGCTTAGGTTTTGTTTAACAGAGGATAATTTTTCAGTTCTTGTTTTCTTGTTTCTTGCCCTGCTTGTATGGTGCCTTTTCCCTCCCCACCCTTAGGAGGGTCTGTGTAGGTATTATAGACTCCAGCTGGGTTTCCCCGGACTAAACTGGCCTCCTATCAGGGGGAAGGAGTCACCTGCATCGTGGTTTTCCCTGAGGTTGAGACCCAGCAGGTTAAAAGACTTTCCTGTGAAGTCTCTGGGCTCTCTTTTTCTTATCCTGCCCAGTATGTGGTGTGTCTGGCTGCTGGTCGCACCAACAAAAGATGTTGCAGCACTTTTAACTTTGGAAGACTGTCCCTGCTGGGGGCGTGGTGGAGATGGAGGAGAGGTTGTAAGCTGGTTTTAATGGCTTCAAATTGCCAAGCCCTGGGGTCTGAATTCCTTGAGAGAGGGATACCACCTGAGTTGGGCTTCACCCCTCCCCTGGGGAAGGCACAGGTGGGAGACAGCCCTGAAAGCAGCCCGTTTCTCCCTATGCCTGGGGCAGTTGCAGCCCGAGAAGTCCCGACAATGAATCCAGAGGCTGCCAAGTCTCCGTAGAAACACAGCCACTAAAACCTCCGTTTCCTCCCCTTTCCTCTTTTCCTGTGAGCCCAATGAGCGAACTCCACCTTGACCAGGTTTAGAATCTCTTTCCTTTCCCTCTGGGAAACCACCTGTGGGGGAGGGGCGCCGGGCACCAGCCGCCGCGGCTTGGGGAACTCACGGTTTTGGGGAGGCTTGCAGCCGGTCCAGCTGGTCCAGACTGGGGTATGCTGTGTGTCCGGTCAATGACGTGGCTCTGGGAGCTATTCTGTACTGTTTCTGGTTATTTAGTAGCTGTTCTGGAGGACGAACTAAAATGCACACATTGCTAAGCCACAATCTTGGACCCTTCTACTTTGGGTTTTTAATACTATTTGTGGGATACTAATCCCTAAACATTGCCTTCACTTCACCTTTAATCCTTCTGAGCACTGTCTCAGGAGCTGGGCCATTATTATTATCCTTGTAAGAAATACTTAAGCTTTTGTTGTTGTTTATTTAAGCAGTTTTTCCTCTCTTCCTTGCTGGTGGTTAAGGTGGATGGGGCAATTTGGTTAGGTAGTGTTTACATTTTGGTCTCAGTATTTGAGTTAAACTGCTTTTTGCTAATGATTGGGCTGGTTGTTAGCAGGTTTATCTTTCCTGCTGTTGACTGTTACTAGTGACATTAACTTTTAGAATGTAGGCTGGTGAGATAAATTTATTTTAATATCCCAGCTAGAGATATGGCCTTTGACTGAAAGAGGTTTGTTGTGATTTACCATTTTTCTTCCTGTCCTTTTTCTTCAGTGAACCCCAACAATAGTTTTAATAAGCATTGTTAAATATGGAGTTTATGTCCTTGTAAGTTAATGCCCTCTTATTAAATCTGAAGCAGGTGTTTTCTCTTGGACTCTATTAAAAAGGACTTTACTTAAAAAGAAGTTTAGGTGGACTTATGGCACAAAATATTCATTTAATGTCAGCTAATACAGGCTGCTAAACCTGTGGCCACTGAGTGTTTGATTATATAGGAAAGAATATCAAGGCAGTACTTTTGAGAATATAGCTATGCTATTACTTATCTGTTGGAGGGCATCCCAGATCTGATTATACTCTGTGTCTACAATGTTGAATTTAAGGATTTGGGGAAGAGTGGAATTGTTAAATGTATTGCTTCCTTCCTTTGATAAGTAGAAGTCTAGAAGTGTTGATAATGCACATGTCACTATGACCTCCTCAACTGAGAGAACTGACTTATACCAAAATATTTTCTGCCACATAGACAAGTGATTTTGATGGGTTGATAAATTTTTGTAAGATGGGAAACATCTGAAAATTTTTAATCTTTTCTTCCCATAGTCCCACCTCCAATATTTAAATTTTTTATACTGTCAATACTGATGGTCTCTTACAATGTCCCATTAGATTTTACAACAGTGCACAGGGCTTGAGTTTTCTCTCACTTTACTTTAAAAGGAAGGTTGATTCATAACATTTATCCTCTTTTGTAAAATTCTGGTATGAAAGTCTCATCTCTCCAAATGTACTAGTTGCAAGATGTTTATGCACATTTTATAATCCTAAATTCCTATTTGAGAATGTGAAAGTATAATAGACTTAAACAGTCTTACTGAGTGCCAAGAATCATGCAGAAAAGGAAGGTAGTTGATGAGTGAATATATAGGGTTCTAATTTTAAGATAGTAAAAATATGCAAAGACCATGCTGTTTCTTGAGCATCAATTTCTTAGGCACTTCAAATCAGCTTAGAAGAAAGGTTTCATATTAAGCACCTTTAACCTTCATGGATAAGCTTCAGCTTCCTCTTGCCAAGAGGACAGTGCTTGAGTTACAGAAGGCATTAATTTGAAAAATTCACTGTTTGTAAACTTCAGTTATCAAACTAGATTTTTATATGTAAATGAGTTTTTTGATATGACACTGCCTCTATTTCTTTAACCATTTTGCCTGGACTATCTAATCAGTCCTATGAATGTATCCCTAAATGTGTTTATTGAAAACAGAATAGCTGCCTCATGACTAATTAAATGCATGTTATTTAAGGAGGGAAAAAAATTAAATTTGGAATTGAGTGTGTAGGTGCCTTGTCACAATTGTTTCTTTTTTACCACAGTAGTCAATAACTTAACCTAAATTATAAATGTGTGTAAAGGATTAATTGTTCTGCATCAAACTTGCATTAAATAATCCCATCCACTTAAGAAGGTAGAAGCTGGACACTAATTCATATACCTGTGAATCAGTAAAGACTGAATGAGTGCCCCATGTTGAGTTGATAACTTTGATATACAATAAAAATTACCTTCTTGGAGGTAATACAGTAAATGATTCTATTAACTGGAAGATCACAGAATGTGGTCATATATCAGTACAGGTTTTACTTTGGGGTGAATGAGTAAAAATTATGTTGTATGGTAATTGATTTAGGTTCTAAAGAACAGAATCTGCAGATAAATTTATACAATATATAATTTGCCCAGATTTATTTTCATTTGGGTAAGGAAATTCTGAAATATCCCCCAAAGCAGTTTACTTACCAATTGAAAGTCCTCCAGAAACAGAACTATTGGGAAACCATTGTGTATGGTGGTGGAAAAGAAATGGTCCCTCAGTTTTTTGAAGGGAATAACTTTAAAAATACTTAAATGGCTAAGTTTACGTGGTGCACTTAAGGATTGAACTTGCCAATTTTTAATTAATTAATTAATTAAACATAACAACATACAAACACAAACATTCTTACCATATGATCATTTCATTCTTGTTATATAATCAGTAACTCACAATATCATCACACAGTTGTATATTCATCATTATGATCATTTCTTAGAACATTTACATCAATTCAGAAAAAGAAATAAAATGAAAACAGAAAAAAATTCATACATACCATACCCCATACCCCTCCCTTTCATTGATCACTAGCATTTCAATCTACTAAATGTATTTTAACATTTGTTCCCCCTATTATTCATTTATTTTTAATCCATATGTTTTACTCATCTGTCCACAAGGTAGATAAAAAGAGCATCATACACAATATTTTCACAGTCATACAGTCACATTGCAAAAGCTATATCATTATACAATCATCTTCAAGAAACATGGCTACTGGAACACAGCTCTACATTTTCAGGCAGTTCTCTCCAGCCTCTCCAGTACACCTTAACTAAAAAGGTGATATCTATATAATGTGTAAGAATAACCTCCAGGATAACCTCTCAACTCTGTTTGGAATCTCTCAGCCATTGACACTTTATTTTGTCTCATTTTGTACTTCCTGCTTTTGGTCAAGAAGGTTTTCTCAAGCCCTTGATGCTGAGTCCCAGCTCATTCTAGGATTCCTGTCCCATGATACCAGGGAGGTTTACATCCCTGGGAGTCATGTCCCATGTAGACAGAGGGAGGGTGGTGAGTTTGCTTGTCGTGTTGGCTGAGAGAGATAGAGGCCACATCTGAGCAACAAAAGAGGTTTTCTGGGGGGGGTGACTCTTAGGCCTAATTTTAAGTAGGCTAGCCTTTCCTTTGTGGGGTTAAGTTTCATATGAACAAACTCCCAGATTGAGGGCTCCACCTATTGCTTTGGTTGTCCCCACTGCTTGTGAGAATATCAAGAATTCTCCACTTGGGTAAGTTGAGTTTTCCCCCTTTTTCACCATCCCCTCAAGGGGACTTTACAAATACTTTTTTATTCACTGTTCAAATCATTCTGGGATTTATCAGGGCATCACTCTGGACAAACCTACAAAACCACATCCCCACTCAAGAGTCCATGTACTTATGGTGTTCAATTAAGCTGTCCACATAAGTTATATTAGGAAATACACCAGTCAAAATATAAATTTTGTACCAAGTAAACATTTTTTGCTTTTATCTCATGTATAAGTTAAAGTTTTAAAATATTTATTACCATCTATTTTCATCACCCTGCAATATTGACATTCCTTTGTTCTTCCTCATGCAAGAACATTTTTAAATGTGTACATTTAACCACTATCATTATGTGCTCTAGGCATTCCTAGATTATACCATCTCAGTCTTTATCATATAGCTTTCCTTCAGGTTTCATTTGTACCCCCTGGCCTCCTCTCTCTATCATTCTCACATTTAGCTTCATTCAGTGTTCTAACATTATTGTATTACAGTCACACATTGCCATCTTGATTGATGCAGAAAAGGCATTTGACAAAAGTCAGCGTCCTTTCCTAAGGAAAACACTTCAAAGGATAGGAATAGAAGGAAACTCCTTCAACATGATAAAGACTATAAGAAAAGTCCACAGCTATCCTCATACTCAATGGGGAGAGACTGAAAGCTTTCCTTATAATATTTGGAATAAGACAAGGATGTCCACTTTCACCATTGTTATTCAACATAGTGCTGGAAGTTCCAGATAGAGCAATTAGGGAAGAAAAAGAAATAAACAGCATCCAAATTGGAAGGAAAGCTTTCATCAGACACTGAGGTGGTGATATCCCCGAGTTATGCGAGAGCTGCGGAGTGAGCAGCATGGCCTCTTGTGCATCAGGACAGCCTGGGCTTTAGCCTTCTTCCAGTTCCTGGGAAGGGGCTGGCAATGAGCATGGGAGAAGCAGCAGCAGAGGTGGAGGCTCTGGCTTGTCCTTCTCTTCCCCCTCAGCATGAGCCGGGGGAGGCCAGGAGGCCTCAGTGGCTGGAGGGGATCCTCTGCCAAAAAAAGGGAATTCTCTTCACCAGAATATGGAGACTGTTCAATCACCAGGTGCACAAAGTTATCATTGTTGGGATGGATAACACAGGGAAAAATGCCATCCTTTACCATTTTTCTATGAATGAAGTTGTACATACATCCCCTACCATAAGGAGTAATGTAGAAGAGATAGTCATTAATAATACATTTCCTAATGTGGGATATTGGTGGCCAAGAATCTCTTTGTTCTTTCTGGAACACTTATCATACTAACACTGAGTTTGTAATAGTTGTTGTGGACAGTACAGACAGGAAAAGGATTTCTGTAACTAGAGAAGAACTGTATAAAATATTAGCACATGAGGATCTAAGAAAACTTGGATTGCAGATTTTTCCTAATAAAGAAGATGTTTAAAGAATGAATTACTGCAGCAGAAATCTCCCAGTTTTTGAAACTAACTTCTGTTAAAGATCACCAATGGCATATCTAGGCATTGCTGTGCAGCTACTAGTGCTAATAAACAGGTATGGCAGTGTTGCAGGATACAAGATCAACATGCAAATATCTGGTGAGGAATTGTGCCAAGGACTTGAATGGATTATGTCATGATTTATGCTTAGATGATGTCTACTAAATTCTTCTCATAGACTTTATATAAGCAAAGTGCTGGACTTTTAATGAAAGCTGCAAAAATTAGTGGTTTAGATATATTTATAATAAACTGACAAACTTTTTCTATAAGAAGAAAAATTAATACCACTTATATGAAAACAAGGATGAAGTCTCAACTTCCAATTCACTTTCTCATTATTTCCTTCCAATGTAAGGTCTTAAAGCTGTGACTTACATTTTTTCTCATAATGAACACTCTCAGGAACTGTGTAGCTTGTGGTAAGTATAAGGAGAGAGAAAGACATTGTTAACTTTAAGAGCTTTATTATCAGTATAAACCTCCCTAGTTGGATGTTGTTCTCTTCTTGTTCTGTTAAGTCTAATACAAATCAGCACAGTTAATCAGTTTCCAATATTTTAATGTGGACGGTTACTTATGAAAAGTATTTTGCATAAGATTGTGTACGTATTGTGTATGTGCCCAAGTTCAAGTTAATGGCTTTGATTTATGTTCTGAAAAAAGCGAGTTACAGAAAAAATAATTTATCCTTAGTTGTAACCATATGTGATTAGTACTGGCATTGGTGTTAAGTGCCATTTTGTACTTTTCCCCTTTGGTTTTCTGTATTGTATTAACCAACCCCCCAAATCATTGAGCTGTTCTTAAAAAAAAAAAGATGGACAGTAAAAGGGGAAAAGCTTGATTTTGTGTACATATTTTTTTGTTGATTGAATCACATGGAAATATACTGCATATGAATGGAACTTATATCAAACTCTTGGCTTAAGTATTACTAAATGGGCAGACTTACACAGCAAATAATTATCAGATCATTCCTTGTATAGGTCCACATGGCATCTATATTGCTGAATAAATTGTTGATCCACTAAAAAAAAGTAAAACTTCCACTGCTTGCAGATGACATGATACTATATGTAGAAAATTTTAAAAATTCTACAACAAAGCTACTAGAGCCAATAAACAAGTATGGCAGTGTTGCAGGATACAAGACCAACATGTGAAAATCAGTAGTGTTTAGCATTACTGTAATTAGCAATCTGAGGAGGAAATAAAGAAAATACGTCCATCTTCAATAACAAGCACAATAATCAAATATTTGGGAATATATTTAGCCAGGGACATAAAAGAGCTATACACACAAATCTAAAAAATATTTCTAAAAGAAATCAAGGAAGACCTATGTAAATGGAAGGACATACCATGTTCATGGATTGGAAGACTAAATATAGTTAAAATATAAATACTACCTAAATTGATTTACAGATTCAATGCAATACCAATAAAATTCCCATCAACTTACTTTGCAGAAATAGAAAAAACAATAATCAAATTTACTTGAAAGGGCAACGTGCCCTGAATAGCTAAAAAATATCTTGAGAAAGAAAAATGAAATGGGAGGTCTTACACTACCAGACTTTAATGCAAAGCTACAGTAGTCAAAAAAACATGGTACTGGCATAAAGATATGTACTGGCAAATGAAATTTAATTGAGTGTTCAGAAATAGACCCTCTCAACTATGGACAGCCGATCTTTGATAAAGCAGTCATGTTGACTCAACTGGGACAGAGCAGCCTTTTCAACAAATGGTACTTGGAGAACTGGATATCCATGTCCAAAAGAATGAAAGTGGACCCCTATCTCACCCTGTAGTAGTTAGGTTCAGGGGTCAATTTAGCCAGGTGCTGATGCCCTGCATTATGTTGCTGTGGACTTAAATCATCACATGTGAAATGCATCTATGGTTGGTTACATCTGAGGTCAGCCCAAGGAAGTAGTTCCACAATGAGTTATGTTTAAATTTGATCAGCTTGAAGTTTAAAAGGAAGAGTCAGCAGAGAGAGAAGGAGCTCAGCACAGCACAGCACAACTCAGCTCAGGGCTCAGAGCCAACACAGACCCAGATGTGTGGAGATTCAGAAAGAACACAACATGGGGAAAGCTGTTTGAACCCAGAAGCTGGGAAGAAGGCCAGCAGACATCACTTTGTGCCTTCTCATGTGACAAAGAAACCCAGATGAAAGCTATGTGTCTTTCCTCTAAGGAACTGTAAATTTGAAAATAAATAAATGCCCTTTATAAAATCCAACCCATCTCTGATGTATCATATTCTGGCAGCTTTAGCAAATTAAAACATATTGTGGTACCAGAGAAGTATGGTGCAGCTGTGCTCGCAAATACAAAACATGTTGGAACAGCTTTTTAAATGGATAAGGGGAGGGTTCTGGAAGAATTGTGAAGAGCTTGATGGAAAAAGCCTAGATTTATTTGAAGAGACTGTTGGTAGAAATATGGGTTGTTAAAGATACTCTCATTACAGATTGGAAGGAGGGTGACCCTTCTTTTGAAGTGGCAGAAACTTTGAGAAAATTGATTCCAGATGCTGGATGGAAGAGAGAATTTGAGTGTGATAATCTGGGATACTTGGCTGGGGAAATTTCCAAACTCAACGTAGAGGATACAGCCTGATTTCTCCTTGCAATTTATAGTAAAATGCAACAAGAGAGGGATAAGCTGAGAACTGAAATTTTGGGTACAGGGAAACCAGAGGTTGATGGTCCAGAAAATTGTGGGCTTCCAGAAAGTGAAACCCTAGAGAATAGTGCCCTATGTGAGGTTTTAACCAAACATGGAACCAGTCAGTCAATTCCAGACAAGCCAGTATTGGAGATAGAGTTATTCAGAAAGGATTTGTAGAAAGTCTATTTGTCTGATAGCTTTGATTCCTGTATGCTACATGCCAAGTCAACAATTTTTTCTGGAAGACCTTCAGAAATGGAACTACTGCCTGTCTGGACAAGAAGGGACTGAAATGGACAGATAGAAAGAATAATAACCTCAGTGGCAGAACTATGAATGCTAAGGTCTGAAGCCAAGAAACCTTGGTCCAGGAGAGGAGAACCACTTGTGCATGTGGATAGGATGAGTCTGTCTCAGAGGTAGAGAGTTGGCCTGCAGCCTCAATGTTCAGAAAGAGTTCTGGTGTGCCAGGCTTCAGAGAGGGTGGGATACATTCCCTGGGGACTGGGGGGAGCCTGGCTGCCATCTCATTTTTCTGAAGGGGTTGAGTGTGTGCCCTGGAGATGGCAGAGAATCCAGGTGCCACCAAGATGTTTGAGGAGGGTAGTGCCAAGAAAAAGGTGGTATCCCCAGTGTTTCCCAATGTTACAACCCTCATCTCACTGTTTGGAGAGAACAGGGATGTTGTGTAGGCCCTTTGAAAAGGTGGGGCAACTGCTCTCTAAAATCCCAATGATGAACCACACTCAGAATTTGAACTATAATGGAGCTTGCCCTGTAGGCTTTCAGAATTGTTTAGGTCTGGTGGCCCCTGTTTTCATTCCATATTCTCCCTATGGCAATGGGATCAATTATTCTGACTGTCCTTCTTTGTATATTGGAAGTGGATAACTTGCTCTAAGTTCACAGTTCCACAGCCAGGGGTGAATTTTGCTGTGGGGCAGACCATGCCTGTAATTGACTTTGATGAGATTTTATCCTGTTTTTGTTGGCATTATACTTGTTACTGAAATGGTTTAAGGCTTTTGTGATATTGGGATGAAATGAATGTATTTTGTATATGGAAAGGTATAGTGCATTGTATGCAGGACAGATGACCATTGTTAGGCAAAAAATTTGTCTGTTTTCATTTTCTATTTAGAGATTAAGTATCATTTAAGGTGATGCATATAGTTGCCAAGCTGACAAGGGGTGGACACTGCAGTAGTTAGGTTCAAGAATCAACTTGGCCAGATGATGGTGCCCAGATGTTTTGTTGCTGTGGACTTAAATCATAAGCATGCGAAATTCATCTGTGGCTGAATACATCTGCAGTCAGCTAAGGGGATTGCCTTCTGGAATGAGTGATGTTTTAATTTGACCACATGGAGGCTTAAAAGGAATAGTCAGAAACCAGAGAGGGAGATTAGACCCAGACTTTGGAGATACAGAAGGGAAATGCCCCAGGGAGAACCATTTGAACCTAGGAGCTCGATGAGAAGGCCAGCAGATGTTGTTATGTGCCTTCCCATGTGACAAAGGAACCCGGATGAAAACTAGCTGCCTTTCTTCTGAAGAACTGTAAATTTGTAATTAAACAAATTTCCTTTATAAAAGCCAATCCATCTCTGATATATTGAATTATGGCATCTTTAGCAAATTAAAACACACATTATACAAAAATTAACTCAACATGGATCAAATACCTAAACATTAGAGCTAAGGCCATAAAACTTTTAGAAGAAAATGTAGTGAAATTTCTCAGAGGTCTTCTAATAGGAAGTGATTTCCTACACTTTACACCCAAAGCACAAACAATGAAAAAAGAAATAGATATATGGGATCTCCTCAAAATGAATACTTTTGCATGTCAAAGGACATTGTCAAGAAAGTAAAAATGCAGACTTTGCAAGGGAGACAATATTTAGAAATATTTATTGGTTAAAGGTTTAATATCCAGAATATATACAGAGATCCTGCAACTCAAGAAAAAAAAGACAAACTGCCCAACTAAAAAATAGGCAAAAGACATGGATGGACACTTTTCCAAAGAGGAAATAGAAATAGCTCAAAAGCATATGAAAAGATGCTCAACTCACTAGTTATCAGGAAAATGCAAATCAAAACCTCACTTAGATATTGTTTCGCACCTACTAAAATGGCCATTATAAAAAAAAACCAAAACTACAAGTACTGGAGAGGATGTGGAGAAATAAGAACACTCTTTTACTGTTGGTGGGAATATAGAATGGTGCAACCTTTCTGGATGTGGAGAAATAGAAACACTCATTTACTGTTGATGGTTCCTCAGGAAGTTAAGTATAGACTTGCCATATGATCCCGAAATCCCATTATTAGGTATATAATGAAAGAACTAAAAGCAAGGAAACAGACATTTGCAAACTGATGTTTATGGCGACATTATTCACGATTTCCAAGAGATGGAATAAGCCCAAATGTCCATCCACAGACAAGTGGATAAACAAATTGTGGTATATACATTCAATAGAATATTATGCAGCTGTAAGATGGAATAAAGTCATGGCATATGCACAACGTGTATGAACCTTGAGGACATTATGTTGAGCATAGTAAGCCAGAAACAAAAGGACAAATACAGGCATGTGTTCTCATTAATATGTGGTAACTATAATAATCAAACTCCAAGAGTTAAAAATTGAGAATAGAGTTTACCATCAGATAGATAGAGGGTAGAAATAGGGCACTTGATGCTGAAGGAATACTGAATGTTCAACAGGATTGATTGTAAAGATTCAGAAATGGATAGCACAATACTGTGTGATGGTAGCACAATATTGTAAGTATAATAAACAAAGCTGAGTGTGAGTATGGTTGAAAGAGGAAGACTAGGGGCATGTATGACGCTGGTAGGAAAGATAGAGAACAAAAACTGTGACTGTATAAATTAGTGAAACCTAGAGTGGACAATGATGGTGATTAAATGTACAAATATAAGGAAATTTTTACACCAGGGAGAAAAAATGAATGTCACCATTGTAAGGTGTTAAAAATGGGATGTATATGGAAAAAAAAACAATGTAAACAAGGGTCTATAGATAGCAGTAACATTGTGATAGTCTTTTGTTAATTGTAACAAAGGCAATATACCATACCTAAATGTCAATGAGAGGGGGATATAAGGGAGGGTAGGGTATTCTTGTTGTTGCTTTTCCTTTTTTCCCTCTTCTTTGTTCTTGGTAGAAGAAATGGAAATGTTCTCATATAGATTGTGGTGGTGAATGCATAACTATATGATTATACTGGGAACCATTGATTGTATACTTAGGGATTGTGTTGTGTAAATAAAACTGTCTAAAATACAAACAGAAAGATAAAGTGCTGGGGAAGATGTGGAGAGAGATAAAACAATTCACTGTTGGAGGGAAGTAGAATGACACAGCCCCTCTGGAGGCATGTGGTGGTTCCATAGGGGGCTAAGTGTAGGTTTGCCATATAATCTTGCAACCCCTTTATTAGGCATTATTCACAATTGCCAATGGATGGAGGCAGACTAAGGGTACATTGAATTATGAACTGAAGGGTGAACTGTGTTGTATACATATGATGGAGTATCATGTGGCTGCAGAAAGGACTGAAGTCATGAGGCATGCCACTAGGTGAATGAACCTTGAGGATATTATGTAGAGTGAAATAAAGCCAGAAGCTAAACACAAATATTGTATGAGCTCACTAATAGAAACTAATTATAATGAACAAATACTGAGAATGGAATTTGAGAGCATACGTTATCAGGAGATAGAATGTGGTTGTAACTGTTATTTCTAAATGCCGAGATAATGAGCTGTTTGTATTTAACTTGGCTATTCCCAGAAACTTTGGGTATGTATGTGACAGCTGAGACTCAGAGTTAGTGCTCTGAAACTATGAAAGTCAGCAGTACCCCATACAGGAACTGTTTTAAAAAGTTGAAAAAGGTATCAGACCTTGACTAGAGATATGAAGGAAACTGATCTGGATAGAACTTAGATCAGAAAAAAGGGTAAAGGATGATATCATCAATATTTTAAAACTTCAACTTCTGTGTGAGACCAACGGGAGAGATGTTTATTTGGTGCAAAATTTATATCTTGGGTAGCACATTACCTAATTTAACTTATGGTCAGTTTAGTTGAACACCATAGTAAATAGAACCTTGAATAAGGAGTGAGATTTTGTTGGTCCATCCAGGTTAGTGTGATGCCCTTATATATCCCAGAATAATTTGGACAGTGAATAAAGTATTTGCAAAGTCCCCTTGCGGGGGCTGGGGAGAAAGGAGAATACGTTCAACCTCCCCATTTGGAGAATTTGTGATATTCTTGCAAGCAGTGGGGACAACCAAATCAATAGGCTGAGCCCTTGATCTTGGGTTTGCCCCTATGAGACATTCCTGCAAAGGATAGGCTAAGCCTACTTACAATTATGCCTAAGAGTCACCCCAGAGAACCTCTTTTGCTGCTCTGATGTGGACTCTCTGTCTAAGCCAATGGGATTCAAATGAACTCACTGCCCTCCCCGCCACGTGGGACATGACTCCCAGGGATGTGATTCTCCCTGGCAACGTGGGACAGAGCTCCCAGGATCAGCTGGAACCTGGCATCATGGGATTGAGAACGCCTTCTGAATCAAAAGGGAGAAGAGAGAAATGAGACAAAATAAAAGTTCAGTGGCTGAGAGATTTCAAACAGAATTGAGAGGTTACCATGGAGGTTATTCTTATGCATTATATAGATATTCCTTTTTAGTTTAGGACATATTGGAGTGGTTGGAGGGAAGTACCTGAAACTGTTGAGCTGTGTTTCAAGTAGGCTTGATTCTTGAAGATGATTGTATAAAGATATAACTTTTATACTGTGACTGTGTGATTGTGTCTGATGCTCCTTTTATCCAGGGTATGGACAAATAAGTAAAAAAAAAATGGATAAAAATAAACAAGTAATATGGGGGATAAGTGGTAAAATAAATTGGGTAAATTGAAATACTAGTGGTCAATGAAAGGGAGGGGTAAGAGGTATGGTACGTATGAGTTTTTTCTTTTTATTTCTTTTTCTGGAGTGATGCAAATGTTCTAAAGAATGATCATGGTGATTTTGCTGGTTTGACTCTGTGTGAACACCGGAAAAGCCAAGTTCTTTAATCCTCATTCAGTGTTGCTGGGTGGGAGCTTTTTGATTGTTTCCGTGGAAATGTGACCCATCCAATTGTGGATGGCAACTTTTGATTAGTTGGTTTCCATGGAGATGTGTCTCCACCCATTCAAGATGGGGTTGCTTACTGGAGTCCTTTAAGAGGGAACCATTTTGGAAAAAGCTTCAGAGCCATGACAGCCCACACAGCCAGAGACCTTTGAAGATGAAGAAGGAAAATGCCCCATGGGGAAAAGAAAGCTAACACACTTGGCCATGTGCCTTTCCAGTTGAGAGAAACCTTGATCTTCATTGGCCTTTCTTGAGTAAAGCAACATCTTGTTGGTGCCTCAATTTTTGACATTTTTATAGACTTGCTTTAATTTGGACATTTTCATGGCCTTAGAACTGTAAACTTGCAACTTAATAAATTCTCCTTTTTAGAAGCCATTTTGTTTATGGTATATTGCATTCCAGCAGCTAGCAAACTAGAACAGTGATGAATACACAACTAAATGATTGTGAGTCATTGATTGTACACCATGTGTGGACTGTATGTGTGCAAAGATGTGTCAATAAAAATATTTTTTTTAAAAGGAGATATAATGTGGGCAAAGATTGGGCAATCAATGATTAAAGAGTACAGAATGCTCAAGAAGGCTCATTATAAAAGTTTCTAGATTGTAAGATCCTTTTATTTTTTAAAGCATTTATTGTAAAATATATGCAGAACAGTTATAAATATCAAAATATAGTTTAACAAGTAGTTATAGTACAAATGTCAAAATATGGCATGGAGTACAGTTCCACAATTTCAGGTCTTTCCTTCTAGCTATTCTATTACACTAGAGACTACCAAGAAATATCAATATAGTGATTCAATAGTCACAATCGTTTGTTAGATCCTATCTTCTTTGGTACAACTCCTCCCTCTCATTTGATCCTGCTCCCAATATTCAGGGATATTTGTATAATGACTGTTCTAACATTCATTGTAAAAGTGGTGTCATCATTATGAGATGGAGGATGCAAATAACTGATGTTCTTGGAGAGACTGGGTGCATCTGGGTTTCAGGGCCTAACTGGAATAAGAACAATCTGAAAGTTTTAAGTTTCTGAAAAATAAACTTAGTGAGTGAAACTTTTATAGAGCCTCAGATAGAGAGCACCAGGTATTCTTTATGGTTTTCAGGAATACTGTTGGTTGGGGCTTGGCATAGCGTGGAAATTAGAAATATCTAGCTGAAGCTTGCACAAGGTTAGCCTCCAGAATAGCCTTCTGGCTCTATTTGAAATATCTTAGCCACTTGTAACTTATTTCATTACATTCCTTTCCCCATTTTGGTCAAGAAGGCTTTGTGAATCCCATGATGTCAGGGCCAGGCTCATCCCTGGGAGTCATGTCCCCTGTTTCTAAGAGGACTTATATCTCTTGAAGTCATATCACATGTAGTGGGGAGGGTAATGAGTTTATTAGCAGGGATGGGCTTAAAGAGAGCCCACATGTGAGTAACAAAAGAGGTTTTCTGTAAGTGACTCTTAGGCATAATTATAGGAAGGCTTAGCTTCCCCATTACAGAAATAAGTTTCATAAAGAGCAAGCCTCAAGATCAGGGGCTTGGCCTATTAACTTGGGAGTCTCTAATGATAGAGAGATTGTCAGGAATTTCCCAGGTGGGGCATTTTTTTAAATTAAAAAAAAATTTTAAACATAACATACAAACACAAACATTCTTACCATATAGTCATTCCATTCCTGATATATAATCAATAACTCACAATATCATCACATGGTTGTATATTCATCACCATGATCATTTCTTAGAACATTTGTATCAATTCATAAACAGAAATAAAAAAACTCATACATACCATACTCCCACCCCTCTCTCTCATTGACCACTAGTATTTCCATCTCCCATTTTAGCCTTTGTTTCCCCTATTTTTTTCTATACCCCTTATCACTCCTTTTCATTGATCACTAGCATTTCAATCTACCAAATTTATTTTAACACTTGTTCCCCCTATTTTTTATTTATTTTAATCCATATGTTTTACTCATCTGTCCATACCATAGATAAAAGGAATATCAGACACAAGGTTTTCACAATCACACAGTCACATTGCAAAAGCTATATCATTATACAATCATCTTCAAGAAACATGGCTACTGGAACACAGCTCTGCATTTTCAGGCACTTCCTCCAGCCTCTCCAATATACCTTAACTAAAAAGGTGATTTCTATATCCAGGTGGGGCATTTTAATACTTCCATATTTTTTCTCCAGTCCCTCTTGGGACCTTGCCAATATTTTTTAATTTTCTGCCCAACATGCTCTGGAATATATCAGGGTATTATATTAAGCTATTCAGCATTAAAAGATCTCATTCCCAATCCTAGGTCGCATGTGTTTAGGTTGTTTAAATGAACTAGCTAGGCAGGTTAAGTTAGATTGTGTGCTACAGAAAATTTAAGGCTTGGGCAAAATAAAAATCTCCTCCTTTGGTCTCATACAGTAGGCAAAGTTCCAAAATATAGAAAATATTGGGCAGCTGCTGTGGCTCAGCGGGCAGAGCTCCGACCTGCCGTGCTGGAGGTCTGGAGTTCGATCCCTGGTGCCTCCTGCCCATATGCAAATTAAAAAAAAAAAGGAAAATATTATCCTTTATCTTGTATTTTGATTTACATTAGTCCCAACTAGATCAGCTTTGTTCTTATCTCTAATTGAAATCTGATCCCTTTTTCAACTTCTTTAGCAGTTGCTGTATGGAGCAACACTGACTTTCATTGCTACAGAATTTAAATTCTGAGTCTTAGGTCTCATATAGGTACCCAAAGTTCTACGGAAGTACTAGGTTATACACGTAGAACACAATATCTAAGAATTTAGAAATAAGACTTAAAACTCAGGAATAAATGTGATTACTGCAAGAGTTGACATTCTAGACCCCAATTTTCTTATAAGTGTTTTCTAAAGGACACCGTACAATCTTTGTCGTTTTGTCTCTGGCTTATTTTATTCAACATAATGTCCTCAATTTCATTCACCTTGTTGCATGTCTCATGAATTTATTCCTTTCTTTAGCCTCACAATATTTCATTGTATGTATACACCATAGTTCACCCTTCTGCTTCTCAGTTGATGTACCCTTCAGCTACCTCCATCCATTAGGTATCATGGATAATGTCACCATAAACATCTGTGTGCAAATGTCTATTTGAGTCCCTGCTTCCAGTTCTTCCAAGTATATTCCCAGCAACAGGACTGCCTAATCATATGGTGACACTATATTTAGTCTCCTGTGGATTTGCTACATTACTGTCTTGAAAGGCTACAGCAGTTTGCTACCCTATGAACATTGAATAGGTATACCTCTGTCACCACATTCACTCTAGCACTTGAATCTTTCTGTTCATTTATTTTGAATTGCAGATTTTGTTAAGTTATAGTCACATAGCATATATTCTATCCAAAATAAACCATGAATGTCTCACAATATCCTCACTTAGTTTTGTACAACTAAGTCATCATTCTCATTTTTAGATAATTTTATTCCTCAAAAGAGAAAGTAACAGGTAGTCATACCCACATCAAATAGAAAACCCAAAACACCCCATAACTCTTATCCCCCCTATTATTTACTAATATTATTGTGGTACTAGTGATGTGTTTCTGTTAATTATAGTCGATAACATGCAATGCAATAAGTATTTTTTCCCATATACCATTTGTGATGGTTATGTTCCTGTGTCAACTTGGCCAGGTGATGGTGCACAGTTGTCTGTCAGGCAAGCCCTGGCCTATCCATTACTCTGAGGACATTTTTGTGGACTTAAATCACCAGTTATTTGTTTGGATCTCTGGCTGATTACATCTATGATCAACTGAGGGGAGTGTCTTCTGCAGTGAGAAAATCCAGTGAGTTTCATTCAATATAATCAGCTGGATATAATCCAATCAATTGAAGACTTTTAAGGGACAGGCGACAATTTCAGTAGTCATAAGAGAGAACTTTAATCTCCACTTCAGTCAGCTAGCCTCTCCTAGGGGGTTTGTCACAAATCTTCATTGTGTTGACAGCTTCTGACCTGCCCTACCGAATTTGGACCACACTTCCCCAAAGTTGCATAAGACACTTATATAAAATCTCATACTTACAGATATCTCCTGTTGGTTCTATTTCCCTAGAGAATTCTGACTAATACCCCACTTTACTATTAACGTTTTGTACAACTGTCATACCTTTGAGGTAGTTCAAAGAACTTATTTAGATTTGTGGTGCTAAGTGGTGACATACATGACTTTAAACATCCCCTTTCAATCTTACCTTTAGTATGGCACTACTGTAATCCCACTCACAAAAACTTCTACCCATTTCTATACACTTAAATTCAATCTCATTAACAAGCAAGTACATATTAGGTAACCGCTCTCCCTTCTCTAGCTTCTGTCTATATCTAGGTCCCTTATATCTATCCTTTAAGAGTCTGAGTTTGCATTTTCTAGGGGTTTCATATTACTGAGGTGATATACTATCTACCCTTTTGCATCCAGCTCATTTCACTCAACATTACATTCTCAAGGTTCATCCATGCTGTCATATGCTTCAGAACCTCATTTCTTCTTACTGCTGCATAATCGTGTGTTTATATCACAGTTTGTTTATCCACTTATCTGTTGATGGACACTTGAATTGTTTCCAACCTTTGACAATTGTGAATAATGTCACTATGATCATTGGCATGCATATGTCTGTTCGTGTCACTGCTTTCGGATCTACTGGGTGTATACCAAGTAATGGAATTGCTGGGTCTTAGGGTAATTTGATATTTAGTTTTCTAAGGAACTGCCAAACTGTCCTCCACAGTGGCTGTACCATTATACATCCCCACCAGCAGTGGATAAGTGTTCCAATTTCTCCACATTCTCTCCAATATTTGTAGTTTACTGATTGTTTAATGGCAGCCATTCTTATAGGTGTGAGATATTTCACTGTGGTTTTTATTTGCATTTCTCTAAAAGCTAGTGAAGATGAACATCTTTTCATGTGCTTTTTAGATATTTGTATTTCCTCTTCAGAAAAATGTCTGTCTTTTGCCCATTTTATAATTGGGTCATTTGTTCCTCTGTTGTTGAGTTTTAGGATTTCTTTATATATACTGGATATTAAATGCTTATCAAATACATGGTTTCCAAATATTTTCTCCCATTGAGATGGCTGTCTCTTCATCTTTTTGACAAAGTTCTTTGAGGCACAGAAGCATTTGATTTTAAGGAGATCTCATTTATCTATTTTTTCTTTTGTTGCTTCGGCTTTGGGTGTAAGGTCTAAGAAGCTACCTCCTATAACTAAGTCTTGAAGATGTTTCTCTATGTTTTCCTCTAGGGGTTGAATGGTACTGGGAATTAATTTAAGTCTTTGATCCATTTTGAGTGAATTATTGTATAGGGGTGAGGTAGGGATCCTCTTTCATTCTTTAGGGTGTAGAGATCCAGTTCTCTGAGCCCCATTAATTGAAGAGACTATTCTGTCTCAGTTCAGTGGATTTGGGGGCCTTGTTGTAAATCAATTGACCATAGATCTGGAGGCCTATATCCACACTCTCAATATAATTCCACTGATGAATATATCTACCTTCATATCAATACCATGCTGTTTTGACCACTGTTGCTTTATAATAAACTTTAAAGTCTGGAAGTGTAAGTCCTCTCATTTCATTTTTTTTAAAGGATGTTTTTGACAATTCGAGGCCTCTTTCCCTTCCAAATAAATTTGATATCTAGCTTTTCCAAGTCTGCAAAGAAGGTTGCTAGAGTTTTTATTTGTATTGCGTTGAATCTGTGGATGAATTTGGGTAGAATTGACATCTTCATGATATTTAGCATTCCTATCCATGAACATTGAATATCTATCCACCTATTTAGGTCTTCTTTGATTTCTTTTAGCAAAGTTTTGTAGTTTTCTGTGTAGAAGTCTTTTACATCCTTGGTTAAGTTTATTCCTAGATACTGGATCCTTTCCGTTGCTACTGTGAATGGAATTTTAAAAATTAATTGCTTTCTCAGTTAGGTCATTACTAGAGTATAGTAACATGACTGATTTTTGTGCATTAATCTTATGTTCTGCCACATTGCTGAATTTGTTTATTAGCTCAAGTAGCTTTGTCATAGATTACTCAGGATTTTCCAAATATAGTATCATGTCATCTGCAAATAATGAGAGTTTTACGATTTCCTTTCTGATTTGAATAACTTTTATTTCTTTTTCTTGCCTGATTGCCCTAGCCCATTGTTGAATAGTAGTGGTGACAGTGGCCATCCTTATCTCATTCCTGATCTTGAGGGGAAGGCTTTCAGGCTCTTGCCATTGAGTATGATACTGGCTGTGGGTTTTTTATATATGCCCTTTATTAAATTGAGGATATTTCCTTTGATTACTACCATTTGAAGTGTTTTGTCAGAAAAAGATGCTGTATTTTGTTGAATGCTTTCTCAGCATCAATCGAGATGATCATGTGATTTTTCTCTTTAGATTTGTTAATGTATTATATTAATATATAATAGAATATATCAATTAATATAATTAATTGATTTTCATATTTTGAAGCACCCTTGTCTGCCTGAAAAGAGCCCCACTTGATTGTGGTGTATAATTCTTTTGATGTGCCTTTGGATTCACCTTGAAAGTATTTTGTTGAGAATTTTTGCGTCTTTATTCATTAGGGATATTGGCTTGTAGTTTTCCCTCTTTGTATTTTTATCTGGTTTTGGGTATTTTTAGAGTGATGTTAGCCTCACAAATGCATTAGGTAGTGCTCCTTTTTCTTCAATTTTTTTTGGAATTGTTTGAGCAGGAATGGTGTTGGTTCTTTTTGGAATGTTTGGTAAAATTCCCTTCTGAAGCCATCTGGCCCTGGACTTTCTTTTGTGGGAAGGTTTTTGATGACTGAATTGCTTTACTTGTTATTGGTTTTTGAGATCTTCTATTTTTTCTTGAGTCAGTGTGTGATGTTCATGTGTTTCTAGGAAATTGTCCATTTCCTCTAAGTTGTCTATTTTGTTGGCATACAGTTGTTCATAGCATCCTCTTATGATGTTTTTATTTCTTCAGGTTCCATAGTAATTATCCCCCTCTTGTTTCTGATTTTTTTTGTCTGCATCTTCTCTATTCTAGACTTTGTCAGTCCAACAAAGGGTTTTTCAATCTTGTTGATCTTCTCAAAGAACCAACTTTTGGTTTTACTGATCCTGTGTATTTTTTTTTTGTTCTCCAGTTTATTTATTTCTGCTTTAATCTTTGTTAGATCTTTTCTGCCACATGCTTTAGAGTTAGTTTGTTGTTCTTCATCTAACTTTTTTCAGGTGTTTTGTTAGGCCTTGATTTTAGCTCTTTCTTCCTTTTTAATGTATGCATTCAGAGCTATAAATTTCCCTTTCAGCACTTTCTTTGCCACGTCCCATAGATTTTGATGTGTTGTATTCTAATTTTCATTTATCTTCAGATAGTTACTGATTTTTTTGTACAATTTTTTCTTTGGTCCACTGGTTTTTTAAGAGTGTGCTGTTTAACATCCATGTTTGTGAAAGTTCTGAGGTTTTTTGTGGTTATTGATTTCCAGCTTCATTCCATTATGGTTAGAGAAAGTGTTTTGAATGACTTCAATCTTTTAAAACTTATTGAGGCCTGTTTTGTGCCCCAGCATTTGATCTATCCTGGAGAACATTCCATGAGTACTAGAGAAGAATGTATATTCTGGTGTTTGGGATGCAATGATCTGTATATGTCTGTTAGGTCTAATTCATTTATCATGTTGTTTAGGTTCTCCATTTCCTTATTGATCATCTATCTGGTTGCTCTCTATATAGAGGAGAGTGGTTTATTGAAGTCTCTTACTATTATTGTTGGAACTTCCACTGCTCCCTTCAGTTTTGCTGATGTTTGAATGTTTGTGTCATGTAGTTTGGAGCTCCTTGATTGGGTACATAAACATTTTTTATTGTTATTTCTTCTTGGTGAATTTTATTAACCAAGTGTCCTTCCTTGACTCTTATGATATCTTTGCATTTAAAGTCTATTTTGTCTGATATTAGTATAGCTAGACCTGCATTCTTTTGTTTATAGCTTTGTATGGAATATTTTTTCCATCCTTTCATTTTCAATCTATTTGTATCCTTGGGTCTAAGATGAGTCTCTTATAAATGGCAGATAAATGGATCATATTTTAAAATCCATTCTGCTAATCTGTATGTTTCAATTGGAGAGTTTAATCCATTCACATTCAAAGTTTTTACTGTAAAGACAGTCTTTCAACCCACAATCTTATCCTTTGGTTTATTTGTTATTTTTTTAATTCAACATAACAACATACAAACATAAACATTTTTACCATATGATCATTCCATTTGTGATATGTAATCAGTAACTCACAGTATCATCACATAGTTGCATATTCATCATCATAATCAGTTCTTAGAACATTTGCTTCAATTCAGAAAAGGAAATAAAAAGAAAACAGAAAAAAAATTCATAAAAACCATACCCCTTACCCCTCCCTTTCATTGATCACTAGCATTTCAATCTACTAAATTTATTTTAACATATGTTCCCCCTATTATTTATTTTTATTCCATATGTTTTACTCATCTGTTGATAAGGTAGATAAAAGGAGCATCAGACACAAGGTTTTCACAATCACATGGTCACATTGTGAAAGGTATATCATTATACAATCATCTTCAAGAAACATGGCTACTGGAACACAACTCTACATTTTCAGGCAATTCCCTCCAGCCTCTCCATCACACCTTAACTAAAACAGTGATATTTATATAATGTGTATGAATAATCTCCAGGATAACTTCTCAGCTCTGGAATCTCTCAGCCATTGACACTTTATTTTGTCTCATTTTGCTCTTCCCCCTTTTGGTCAAGAAGGTTTTCTCAAGCCCTCAATGCTGAGTCCCAGCTCATTCTAGGATTTCTGTCCATGTTGCCAGGAAGGTCCACACCCCTGGGAGTCATGTTCCACATAGAGAGGGGGCGGACAGTGAGTTTGCTTGTCATGTTGGCTGACAGAGAGAGGCCACATGTGAGCAACAGAAGAAGTTCTGTTGGGGGTGACTCTTAGGCCTAATTTTAAGTAGGCTTAGCCTATCCTTTGTGGGGTTAAGTTTCATATGAACAAACTCCCAGATTGAGGGCTCTGCCTATTGCTTTGGTTGTCCCCACTGCTTGTGAGAATATCAGGCATTCTCCACTTGGGGAAGCTAAGTTTTCCCCCTTTCTTTCCATTCTCCAATAGGGGCTTTGCAAATACTTTTTAATTCACTGTTCAAACACTCTGGGATTTATTGGGGCATCACTCTGGATAAACCTACAAAATCTCATGCCCTACTCAAGGTTCCATGTACTTATGGTGTTCAATTAAGCTGTCCACATAAGTTATATTAGGAAATTCACTAGTCAAAATATAAATTTTATACCAAATAAATATTTTTTGATTTAGTCTCACACATAAGTTAAAGTTTTAAAAAATGAATTACCATCTAATTTCAACACCCTGCAGTATTGACATTCCCTTTGTTTTTTATTTGTCAGATTTATTTTCTCCTTGTCTCTCTTTATATCCTTAGGTTAACCTTACTAATGGTTTTCAATTCTGTGCCTTTCTCCAGACCTCTCTCTCCTCTCCTTTTTTTTTTTAGCCAACAGAATTCCTTTCAGTATATCTTGTAGGGCAGGTCTCTTATTAACACATCTCTTGGCATTTTTTTTTTTTGGTCTGTGAATATTTTAAACACTCATTTTTGAAGGACATGCCAGATAAGGAATTCTTGGCAGAGAATCTTTCTCTTTCAGAATGTTAAATATGTCATATGCTGCCTTGTTGCCTCCATGGGGACCATGGAGTAGTCAGAATTTAGGCTTATGTGGCTGCCTTTGTTCCTTTGGCTACTTTCAGGACTTTCTCCTTCTCTTCAGCATTTGACAATCTGATTAGTATGTGTCTTGGAGTGTATCTACTTGGATTTATTCCATATGGGGTTCATTGGCCTTCTTTGATTTGCATATTTATGTCTTTTATAAGGATTGGGATGTTTCCCCAATTATCTCTTCAAATACTCTTCCTAACCCTTTACTCTTCTCTTCTCCTTCTAGGACACCAATGATTCTTACATTTGTGCATTTCATGTACTTTTTAACCACTTGTTCTTTGTGCATTTGCATTCAATTGCCCTATCCTCTAGTTCATTTACTCTTTCTTCTCTGGCATGGCAGGCAAGAACTCTGCTACTGAGCCACTGTCACACCACTTTCTAATATATTTTTAATTTGGTCTACAATATCCTGAATTTCCATAAGATCTGCTATTTTGTATTTACTTTTTTCAAATTCTTCTTTATGTTCTTCTAGTGTCTTCTTGTTTTCCTTTATGTATCTTGCCAACTCATTGAAGTTATTTAGTACATTTCTATGTACTTACTTAATTAGTTGTTCCAAATTCTGTGTCTTCTCCAGCTTCTTAAATTGGTCATTTGGCTTGGCCATCTCTTCTTATGTCTTCATGTGCTTTGTGATTTTCTGTTGATTTCTCAGCTTTTGGTTATCTTGATAAGATTATTTTGAAAGTTGATTTCCCTTATATTCCTAAGATTTTAGATTTGGTTGAATTTTCTTTGAAGTTCAGAAAAGTTGTCTGCCAGAATGCACATTTCACTGTCTTCCAAGAATTTGGAGCTCTTGGGCTACCTCTTCTCTACAACTCCTTCTCTCCCCAACTGTGGTAGCATGCTGGGCCAGGCCCCAATTGGGCTACAGTCCAGCCAAGTTCACCACTTTCCATGGTGCTGTTAGCCACTGACTCCAGGGGTAGGGAGTGGGCACTGTAAACCATGAGCAAGGCCCCGCCTTTAGGCACAATGTCTGGTGCTTCTCAGGCTCCCATGTGGAAAAGCCTTGGGTTGCAGGAGTGAGACTTTTCAGTTCAGTAGTGAATAGCTGGCCCAAGATTGATCTACTTCTTTCCATTCAGAAAAGCTTGGGTTTGTATTAGAGCACTGCTTTGACTGTTGGGTTGTCCATGTTTACCAGCCAAAACAGAGCTGGCTTCCTGTGCAGGGGTGTAGGCCAGCTCTGACTGTGCCTGGGATAGGGGCTGGAGAGGCTCTGGCAAGCCCTGTAATTCCTCTGCACTTTCTGGCCTGTCCAGCAGATGGTGCTTAGTTGTCCTTAGAAGATTTGGGGCTCTGAACCTAGACAGTATCTGATCAGGTGTGACTAAATTACCTCCAGGTCCCAGCTATGTCTGACCAGGCAGGGGTGAATTATTTCCAAGTCCCAGCTGTGTCTGACCAAGTGGTTCTGAATTACCTCATGGGGCTCCTTCAGCATCTGATCAGATGGGGTTGCAGCTTTTAGATTCCTGTGCCCTCACTTTGCCACCAAAATTTAGGCCCAATGTAGCACTGTGTCCCCCACTTTACTTGTGATGGAAGATTCCTCCACTTGCCCCAGTATTCCACCTTCCCCCAGGCAAGGATCAGTCTTCATGCTGTGATTTCCCTCACAGGTGGTTGAAGAGCACCAGGACCAAGGGGTGAAAACACAGTCTCTGTCCACATTTTCTCAGACTTTGTCCTTCACTGATCTGGGCCTTGAAATGTCCTCCTCTGTGTTTGGTAAAATGTCTGGTATTTTCTTATAAATCTAAACATTCACATACCCTTATGATCCAACAATTCCACTCTTAAGTGTTTGCTTATCAGAAAGGAAAGCATATGTCCAAACAATGACCTGTACATGAATGTTGTTTGCAGCTTTATTTATAATAGCCCCAAACTTGAAATAACTCAGGTTTGATCAATAGAAGAATAAATAAACATACTGAGTCTATTTGTACAATGGGCTATGACTCAGTAATAAAAAATAATGAACTACTAATATACAAAACAAGGACAAATCTCAAAAACATGCTGTGTGAATGACGTCTGACACAATGGAATACATAGTATATATCTCCACTTATGTGGAGTTCTAAAGCAGATGAAACTATTCTACAGTGGAAAAAGTCATAATAATGGTTAGCCCTGGAGTATAGAGGCTAGGATTGACTGGAAAGAGACATGAGGGAATTTTCTATGGTGGTAGTGATGTTCTATATCTTGGTAAGTTTGGCCCTGTGTAACTCAAACTTCCACACTTAAGATTTCTGCATTTCACATTATTTATATTTTACCTAAAGACAAAAATCATAAAAAATTTTTTAACTCTGGTTAATAAATGTGCTGATGTGTTTCAGTGTCATGTGTACTGATGTCTTCAACTTACTTCAAAATATGTAAAAAAAATTAATTTATGGATATGTGGATAGATAGATATGTGATAAAGCATGTGCAATTAAAATGTTAATTGTAGTGGATTTATATGTGTTCACCATGTAATTCATTAAATTTCTCTGTGTTTGAAAAGTTTCATGGCAAAATGTTAAGGAAGGTAGGGTCAAAAGGAGGAATGAGGAAGGAGAGAGAGAGTAAGCAGGAAAGAAGGAAAGAAAAGAAAGACTCACTTATTCCTTCCTTCTGCAGTTGGAGAATTTAGTCTGTGGAAACAGGGAAGACTAGCAACCTGTTCCTGGTACCAAGTAAATAGACACTGAGGTAGCTAATTGACAATACACAAACAATATACAGTTTTGGAAGGCCAGTTAATTTACCACTGTTTTATAAAAGTGTGCAATTTTAATTAAAGAGCTTAAACAACAAAACACTACAGATGGCTTATTCACTTCCTTTATGGCAGAACTTCTCAAACTTAAATCAACCCAATCTATTTAAATATGATTTTCCCATTAAATAATTGGTACCTTGGCTGGACCAGAAAACCATTTAATTTTTATGACTCCTTGTAGATTTGCAGAGCTGGAAAGAACCTCAGAAATCCCTAATCCACCTCTCCTCCTTTTATACAGAAGGAAGCATGCCCAGAGAATAACCATGTGGGTTAAAGGCTGGGTCAAGGTAAGAGCACAAGCTTTCCTGACTGACCTGTGTCTTGTTTTCCTCACTATCAGGAGATTTCAAACATTTTAGTTGATGAACTGCCTTGTAAAATGAAATAGTACACAGAACCTGTATATGCAAAAGAGATAAAAATAACAAATTAGTTCCATAGGTAGTTTAAATCTCCATTCTTTGATAAAATATTTAACTGAAGACCCCCTAATGTTTGTAGGAGCCCATTTTGGAAAATATGGTTAAAGGCAAAAGGCTTTTGTTTGTTTCTTGGTATATTTTGTATCTATGCTTTGAAGGCAATTATTGAAATGCAAGAGGGAGGTTGTACAGTTCTCTTTTGCCCAACTAAAGCCTGGTTTGCTTTCCTCCAATATTCAAGGTCCTGTTGTTGCTCAGTCATGATTTGTGGAGTGGGCTAAACAGCCATTAATGTTACATCCCATTTTGTTCAAACAGGGATAATATAACAATGTAAAAATAAGCAAGTAATCAGGATAAAGGGTAATAGAAAGTAAAAATTAAAGGCAGAATTGAGGGACTATACACCTTCTAGAAGCATAAATTTGTTTTTCCACTTTCTAAAGGTGAACACCCAAGGGGAAAAGTGGTCAATTACAGGATTCATGTCCAGCATATAAAAAAAAAACAGTTTTTCATACTAAGCCTAACTCTTATTAGTATAGGATCTTAGGCAATGGAAGGAAGAATCTGACATTAAGACAAAACTCTAGTGTATTCTTCATGATGTCCTTCATGATATCCCTAATAGTGTAGGCTATTAGTAGTAAAGGCAAATCCATAGAAATACTATTTTCGGTACCCAAAAAGTAAAAACAACCCAATTGCCCATCAAGTGATGAATGGATGAAGAAACATGTTATGTCTATGCAATTGAATAATATTAAAAAAATATTTTTACTGTAAACCTTAACAAACAGACATATAAACATTCTTGACATACAAATATTCTTTACATTGTGTACAATCAATGGCTCACAATATCCTCACATATTTGGGTACTCATCACCATGATTTTTTTTGAACATTTGCATCTCTCAAGCAAAAGAAATAAAAAAAGAAAAAAGAAAAAACTCATACATACCATAGACCTTGCCCCTCCCTCTCACTGACCACTAGTATTTCAATCCACTCAATTTATGTTAACCTTTGTTCCCCCATTATTTGTTCATTTTTATACATATTTTTTACTCATCTGTCCATATCATAGATAAAAGGAGCATCAGACACAAGGTTTTCACAATCACACCATCACATTGTGAAAGCTATATCATTATACAATCATCTTTAAGAAACATGGCTACTGGAACACAGGTCTACAGTCTCAGGTACTTCCTTCCCTCTAGCCACTCTAATTACCATAAACTGAAAGGGGATAGCTATATAATGAATAAGAATAACCTCCAGGAAAAACTCTCAACTCTGTTTGAAATCTCTCAGCCACTGACATTTTATTTGTCTCATTTGGTGGAGAAGGTTTTCTCAATCCCTTGATGTTGAGTCCCAGCTCATCACAGGATTTCTGTTCCACGTTGATGGGGAGATTTACACCCCTGGAAGTCATGTCCCATGTAGAGAGGGTGGAGCAATGAGTTCATTTGCCATGTCGGCTTAGAGAGAGAGAGGCCACACCTCAGCAACAAAAGAGCTTCTCTGGGGGTGACCCTTAGGCCTAATTTTAAGTAGGCTTAGCCTATCCTTTGCAGGGATAAGTTTCACAGGGCTGAACCCCAAGATTGAAGGCTCAGCCTATGGAATTGGTTATCCTCACTGTTTGTAGGAATATCAAGAATTCTCCAAATGGAAAAATTGAGTTTTCCCCCTGTTCTAGTTTGCTAGCTGCCAGAATGCAATATACCAGAAACAAAAAGCTTTTAAAAGGGAATTTAATAAGTTGCTAGTTTATAGTTCTAAGGCTGAGAAAATGTCCCAATTAAAACAAGTCTATAGAAATGTCCAATCAAAGGCATCCATCCAGGGAAAGATACCTTGGTTCAAGAAGGCCGATGAAGTTCAGAGTTTCTTTCTCAAGTGAGAAGGTACATGGCGAACACTGTCAGGGCTTCTCTCTCAGCTGGAAGGGCACATGGCGAACATGGCATCATCTGCTAGTTTTCTTTCCTGGCTTCCGGTTTCATGAAGCTCCCTGGGAGGTGTTTTCCTTCTTCATCTCCAAAGGTCTCTTGCTGGTGGACTCTGCTTCACGTGGCTATGTCGTTCTGCTTTGCTCTCTCTGAATCTCTTTCATTCTCCAAAATGTTTCCTCATTTATAGGACTCCAGAAACTTATCAAGACCTACCCAAATGGGTGGAGACATGTCGCTACCTGATCCAGCTTAACAACTACTCTTGATTAAATTAAATTGTGATGAGCTGGACTCCAGGGAAATGATCTGATTACAGTTTCAAACACACAGTATTGAAGAGGGATTATTCTGCCTTTACAAAATGGGATTTAGATTAAAACATGGCTTTTCTAGGGGACATACATCCTTTCAAACCAGCACACCCCTCTTTCTCCCCATTCCCTAAAGGGGATTTTGCAAATACTTTATTCACTGTTCAAATCACTCTGGAATTTATCAGGGCATCACACTAACCTGGAGAAACAACAAAATCTCATGCCCTGTTCAAGGTTCCATGTACTTACGGTGTTCAATTAAATTGACAGTAAAAGTTAAATTAGGAAATGCCCAGTCAAAATATAAATTTTGTTCCAAATAAACAACTCTCTGTTTAGTCTCACACAGAAGTTGAAGTTTTAAAGTGTGGATGACTATCTATTTTCACACCCTGAAATACTGACATTCCTTTGCTCTTCCTCATGCAAAAATATTTTTTAATTTGTACATTTAATCACCATCATTATACACTGTAGGCATTTCTAAATTATACCATCTCAGTCTTTATCATTTATCTTTCCTTCTGGTTTCTGGTTTCATATGTGCCTCCAGCCCATTCCCCTCTATCTTTCTCACATTCAGCTTCATTCGGTGTACTTTTGTTATTGTGCTACAATCAGGTAGTATTGTGCCATCCATTTCTGAATTTTTACAATCAGTCCTGTTGCACAATCTATGTCCCTTCAGTACCAATTACCCAATCTCTACCCTATTTCTATCTCCTGATAACCTGTGTTCCTCACTGAAATTCTCCAAGTTCACTCATTAATGTTAGTTCATATCAGTGGTACCATACAGTATTTGCCCTTTTGTTTCTGGATAATTTCACTCAGCATAATGTCTTCAAGATCCATCCATGTTGTTACATGCTTCATGATTTTATTCTGTCATAATGGCTGCATAATATTCCATTCTATGTAGATACCACAGCTTGTTTAGCTGCTCATCCATTGATGGACATTTGGGTTGTTTCCATCCCTTGGCAATTGTAAAAATTGCTGCTATAAACATAAGTGTGCAAATGTCCATTTGTGACCTTGCCCTCATGTCCTCTGAATAGATACCTAGCAATGGGATTGCTGGATCATATGGCAATTCTATACTTAGCTTCCTGGGGAACCACCAAACTGCTTTCCACAGCAGTTGTACCATTTTACATTCCCACCAACAATGGATAAATGTGCCTCTTTCTCCACATCCTCTCCAGCAGTTGCCATTTCTGTTTTATTGATAATGGCTATTCTAGTGGGTATGAGATAATATCTCATTGTGGTTTTGATTTGCATTTCCCTAATAGATAGGGAAGTTGAGCATCTTTTCATGTGTCTTTTAGCCATTTGTATTTCCTCTTCTGAGAAGTGCCTGTTCAAGTCCTTTGTCCATTTTTTAAATTGGATTGTTTGTCTTTTTGTTGTTAAGTTGAACAATCTCTTTATATATTCTGGATACTAAACACTTATCTGATATGAGGTTTCCAAATATTGTCTCCCATTGGGTAGGATGCTTTTTTACTTTCTTGACACAGTTCCTTTTTTTTTCTCCTTCATATGGGCAGGCTCTGACAAAGTTCTTTGATGCATAAAAGGGTTTAATTTTGAGAAGTTCCTATTTATTTATTTATTTTTTCAATGCTCATGTTTTGGGTGTAAGATCTAGAAAACTACTTCCTATTACAAGTTTCATAAGCTATTTCCCTACATATTCTTCTAAAAGTTTTTATGGTCTTAGCTCTAATGTTTAGGTCTTTGATCCATTTTGAGTTCATTTTTGTATAAAGTGTGAGATATGGATCCTATTTCATTCTTTTGCATATGGATATCCAGTTCTCTAAGCACCATTTATTGAAGAGACCGCTCTGTCCCAGATGAATTGGCTTGACTGCCTTATCAAAGATCAATTGTCCATAGATGAGAGGGTCTATATCTGAATACTGTATTTGATTCCATTTGTCAGTATAGCTATCTTCATGCCAGTACCATGTTGTTTTGACCACTGTAGCATCATAATATGCCTTAAAGTCAGGTATTGTGAGACCTCCAACTGCATTTTTTTCTCAATATATTTTTAGCTATTCGTGTTACCCTACCCTTACAAATAAAGTTGGTTATTGGCTTTTCTATTTCTGCAAAGTAAGTTTTTGGGATTTTAATTGGCATTGCATTGAATGTATAAATAAATTTAGGTAGAATTGACGTCTTAACTATATTTAGTCTTCCAATCCAGGAACATGGTATGTCTTTCCATTTATTTAGGTCTTCCGTGATTTCTTTTAGCAATTTCTTGTAGTTTTCTTTGTATAGGTCGCTTGTATCCTTAGTTAAATTTATTCCTAAATTTTTTATTCTTTTGGTTGCGATTGTAAATGGAATTTTTTTCTTGACTTCTTCCTCAGATTGCTCATTACTACTGTATAGAAACGCTACTGATTTTTGTGTGTTGATCTTGTACTCTGCCACTTTGCTATACTCATTTATTAGCTCTAGTAGCTTTGCTGTGGATTTTTCAGGGTTTTTGACATATAGTATTATATCACCTGCAAATAGTGAGAGTTTTACTTCTTCCTTTCCAATTTTGATGTCTTGTATTTCCTTTTCTTGTCTAATTGCTCTGGCTAGAACTTCCAACACAATGTTGAATAACAGTGGTGACAGTGGACATCATTGTCTTTTTCCTGATCTTAGAGGGGGCGCTTTCAGTCTTTCCCCATTAAGAATGATGTTAGCTGTGGGTTTTTTATATATTCCCTTTATCATGTTGAGGGAGTTCCCTTCTATTCCTATCCTTTGAAGTGTTTTCAGCAAGAAAGGATGTTGAATTTTGTCAAATGCCTTTTCTGCAGCAATTGAGATGATCATGTGGTTTTCTGCTTTGATTTGTTGATACAGTATGTTACATTAATTGATTTTCTTATGTTGAACCATTCTTGCATACCTGGAATAAATCCAATTTGGCCATGGTGTATAACTCTTTTAATGTGCTGCTGGATTCAATTTGCAAGAATTTTGTTGAGGATTTTTGCATCTATATTCATTAGAGATGTTACTTTGTAATTTTCTTTTCTTGTAGTTTCTTTGTTTGGCTTTCATATGAAGGTGATGTTGGCTTCATAGAATGAGTTAGGTAGTCTTCCTTCCTCTTCAATTTTTCTTGCAAAGTTTGAGCAGCATTGGTACTATTTCTCTCTCGAATGCTTAGTAAAATTCACATGTGAAGCCATCAGGTCTTGGACTTTTCTATTTTGGCAGCTTATTGATGATAGAGTCTCTTTACTTGTGATTGGTTTGTTGAGGTCATCTATTTCTGTTCAAGTCAATGTTGGTTGTTCATGTCTTTCTAGGAAGTTGTCCATTTCATCTACGTTGTTAATTTTATTAGCATAAAGTTTTTCACAGTGTCCTCTCATTACCTCTTTTATCTCTGTGGCGTCAGTAGTTATGTCTCCTCTTCCATTTCTGATTTTATTTATTTGCATCCTCTCTCTTCTTTTTGTCAAGTTTGCTAAGGGCCCATCAATTTTATTGATTTTCTCAAAGAACCAACTTCTAGTTTTGTTGATTTTCTTGATTGCTTTCATATTCTCAATTTCATTTATTTCTGCTCTAATCTTTGTTATTTCTTTCCTTTTGCTTGCTTTGGGGTTCGTTTGCTGTTCTTTCTCTAGTTTTTCCAAGTGAATAATTAATTCCTAGATGTTTGCTCTTTCTTCTTTTTTGATATAGGCATTTAAGGCAATGAATTTCCCTCTTAGTGCTGTATTTACTGCATCCCATGAATTTTCTATTTTCATTTTCATTTGCCTAGAGATATTTACTGATTTCTCTTGTAATTTTTCCCTTGACTCACTGATTGTTTTAGAGTGTGTTGTTTAGCCTCCATATATTTGTGACTTTTCTGGCCCTCTGCCTGTTATTGATTTCCAACTTCATTCCTTTATGATCTTAGAAAGGGTTTTGTATTATTTCAATCTTTTTAAATTTACTGAGACTTGCCTTGTGACCCAGCATATGGCCTGTCCTTGGAATGATCCATGAGTACTTGAAAAAGAGGTGTATCCTGCTGCTGTGGGGTGTAATGTTCTATAAATATACTGTTAAGTGTAGTTCATTTATCATAGTATTCAAATTCTCTGTTCCTTTATTGATCCTCTTTCTAGATGTTGTATCCATTGATAAGAGTAGGAAATTGAAGTCTCCATCTATTATGGTAGATGTGTCTATTTCTCCTTTCATTGTTTTCAGTGTTTGTCTCATTTATTTTGGAGCACTCTGGCTTGGTACATAAATATTTATGATTGTTCTGTCTTCTTGTTGAATTCTTCCTTTTATTATTACAGTGTCTTTCTTTGTCTCCTTAAATTGTTTTACATTTGAAGTCTAATTTGTCCGATAGTAGTATAGCTACTCCTGCTCTTTTCTGATTGTTGTTTGCATGAAGTATCTTTTTCTACCCAGTTACTTTCAATCTATTTTTGTCCTTGGGTCTAAAATGAGTCTCGTGTAGACATCATAGAGATGGGTGCTGTTTTTAAATCCATTCTGCCAGTCTATGTCTTTTGATTGAGGAGTTTAATCCTTTAACATTTAGTGTTATTACTGTAATGGCAGTACTTTTTTTCTAACATTTTACCTTTTGGATTTTATGTGTCATACCTAAACTTTTTTCTCTCTTTACCTTTACTGATATTCTTCATTTATACATTCTCCTCTACATCTGTCTCTCCTGTCTTTTCTTATTTGCCTCTAGTACTCCCTTTAGTATTTCTTGCAGAACTAGTCTCTAGTCACAAATTCTCTCAGTGATTGTCTGAAAGCATTTTAATTTCCCCTTCATTTTTGAAGGACAATTTATCTGGATGTAGAATTCTTGGTTGTCAGTTTTTCTCTTTTAGAGTCTTAAATATATCACACCACTGCCTTCTTGCTTCAATGGTTTTTCCTGAGAAATCCACACATAGGCTTATTTGGTTTCCCTTGTATGTAATGGATTACTTTTCTCTTCCTGCTTTCAAAATTCTCTCTGACATCTGACAGTCTGATTAGTAAGTATCTTGAAGTAGTAAGTATCTATTTGGATCTATTCTGCTTGGAGTATGTTGCATTCCTTGGATCTATAATTTTATGTCTTTCATAAGACATAGGAAATTTTCAGTGTTGATTTACTCCATTAGTCTTTCTCCCCCTTTTCCCTTCTCTTCTTCTGGGACACCCACAACATGTATATTCATGCACTTCATGTCATTCAATACCCTGAGACCTTGCTCATATTTTCCCATTCTTTTCCCTATGTTTTCTTTTGTGTGTCGAATGTCAGATGTCTAATCCTCCGGTTCACTAACCATTTTTCTTCCTCTTCAAATCTAATGCTGTAGGTTTCCATTTTTTAATCTCTTCTCCTGTGCCTTTCATTCCCATAATTCTGTGATTTGTTTTTTCAAACCTTCTTGATTTCTTCTTTTTGTTCACCCATTTCCTTCCTTATATCCTCTCTCAACTCATTGATTTGATTTTTGATGAAATTTTCTGTCTGTTCAAACATTCTGAGCTAGTTGTTTCAACTCCTGTATCTCATTTGAATTGTTGATTTGTTCCTTTGACTGGGCTATATCTTTTATTTTCCTAGTATGACTTGTATTTTTTTTGCTGGCATCTAGGCATATGATTTCCTTAATTAGTTTATTCTGGAGATTGTTTTCACTCTCTTATGTAGGATTTTCTTGCTGGATGGCTTTGGTATCTATCTGCTCTTTGACATTCACTTCAGTTCATTCTAGACTTCTAGCATAGGTTTTGTTTAACTGATCAGAATTTTTCAAGTCTTGTTTTTCTGTTTCTTTCTCTATAAGGGTCTGCTTATATGGACCCTTCTTTTTTAGAAGGGTCTACTCAGATATTATAGACCCCAGTCAGATTTTCCCAGACAAGACTGGCCTCCTCTCAGGAGGAAACAGTCACCTGCATCAGTTTTCCCTGAGGGTGAGACTCAGCAGGTTGACAGACTTTCTTATGAAACCTCTAGACTCTGTGCTTTTCCTATTCTGCCCTGTATATGGTGCTTGTCAGCCTGTGGCTTCCCAGCAGCATAAAATGATATGCTTTTAGAAGTAATGCCTTTAACTTCAGCAGACTCTCCCTGCTGGGGCGTGGTTGAGGCAGGCTGGCTTTAATTGCTTCAGTTTTCCAGTCCCTGGGGCCTGAATTCCTTGAGTGAGGGATTCCACCTGAGTTTGGCCTCACACCTCTCCTGGGGAAGACACAGCCTCCAGGGAATTAACTTCTTTCACCTGACCAGCCACTTTTTCTCTCAGACAAGCTTAATTCCGCCCCTGCTTCAGGCATTTAGAGCCTGAGAAGACTTGCCATTCTATCTAATGAGGTGTTAAGTAGTAGAAACAAAGCAAGAAAAAAATCCTTTTTGGCACAGGACTCCCATTCCTCAGGTTTGTTAATCAAGAACTTAAGTTGGTACATTGCTCTATGTATCTCCAGGCTCTCTGTGCCCCTCATTTTCTAGGGTCCAGCTCTTTTCAAGTATTTTGTGCTGCCTGATCCAAAAAGCCTTTGATTTTTTTTCCAGTCACCCTGCCCCCTCTCTGCTGGGGCAAAAACTCCTAGTACCTTCAGCTCTCATTCCAGGTTTATCTGAGCTGGGGGACTATTTTCTGTAGTCAGAATTTGTTAATTAATTCTGCAATTAAAGCTTGGTTGAGCTAAGCCCCTGATGCTAGGAAATTCTCTTTCCTTTCTCCTCAGGGAACCAGGCCGCTGTGCCCATGGTGGATAGGCACTCAACTCTGTGGCTTGGAATACTTACAGCTTTGTGTGGGATCACAGCCAGTACAGCTTGTCCAGACTGGTGTATGGTGTATGTCCTGTCACTGATGTGGCCCCAGCAGTTGTTCTGAACAGTTCTTGGCTATTTACTAGCTGCTCTAGAGGATGAACTAGATTCCACACCACACTACATTTCATCATCTTGCCCAAAATCGAATAATATTAATCCATAAAAGAGAATGAAGCATTAATACATGCTACAACATGGATGTCTCTGGAAAACATGCTCAGTGAAAGATGTCATTCTCAAAAGACAACATACTGCATGATTCCATTTATATAAAACCTCCAGAATAGGTAAATACATACATACAGAAAGAGGATTAGTGATTGTCAGGTGTTGGGTGTAGGGAGAATGGTGGTGAAGGGAAAAGGGGTGTGACTGCTAAAGGTTTTGTGTTTTTTGAAGAAGGTGAATGATGAAAATGTATAAATAAATAAATAAATAAAATTAAATTTATTGTGATGGTTGCACAAACCTGTAAATATTCTAAAAACCATTGAATTTCACAATTTAAATAGTGAATTGCCTCAGGAATTCATGATATTCTCAAAATCATTAGGGATTCCTAATTTAATAAGTCAGGCCCTTGATCTTGGGAGCTGCCTTTATAAAACTTAATCCTGCAAAGGAGATGCTATGCCTACTTAGGATTATGCCTAAGAGTCACCCCCAGAGAACCTCTTTTGTTGCTCTGATGTGGCTTCTCTCTCTCTCTCAGCAAACTCTGCAAGTAAACTCACTACCCTCCTTCTTTTATGGGACATGACTCCCAGGAGTATATGTTTTCCTGGCAATGTGAGACATGACTCACAGTGATGAGCCTGGCCCTTGCATTGTGCAATTGAGAATGATTTCTTGATCAAAAGGGGGGAATAAATGAAACAAAACAAAGTTTCAGTGGCTGAGAGATTTCAAGTACAGTCAAGAGGTTATTCTTATGCATTATATAGATATTCCTTTTTAGTTTCTAGTGTGTTAGAAGAGCTGGAAGGATATACCTGGAACTGTTGAACTGTAATCCAATAGACTGAATTCTTTATGATTATATAA
The DNA here is from genome assembly GCA_004026745.1 of Myrmecophaga tridactyla. Lineage (NCBI taxonomy): Eukaryota > Metazoa > Chordata > Mammalia > Pilosa > Myrmecophagidae > Myrmecophaga > Myrmecophaga tridactyla. Next base: position 36,933 of record PVIY010012674.1, read on the forward strand.
ATATATAGCTTTTATTGTGTGACCGTGTGATTGTGAAAACTTTGTAACTGACACTCCCTTTATCCAGTTTATGAGCAGATGAGTAATATAATAAAGACAAAATAAATAAATAATGTGGGGGTGATAAGGAGTATGTGATGCTTAACGTGTTCTTTTTGTTTTTTTTTTCCTGGAGTAATGAAAATGTTCTAAAATTGATTGTAGTGATGAACCCACAACTATATGATGATACTGTGAGCCATTGATTGTATACTTTGGATGGATTATTTGGTGTGTGAATATATCTCAATAAAATTGCATTTAAAAAATAAAAAATAGGTGAATTGTATGGTGTGTAAATTATATCTCAATTAAAATAATACAATTTCCTTGATGGGCTCACTTTTATCCAGGATGAATTTTAGACTACATAAATGGATTGACTTCATTGCCTTCAGGCAATCCTCTGTAAATATTATTTCACTCAGCTGAGCTTTTGATAAATATTGAGCTGCTGTGGGTTTGAGGGTATGCTTTCTGCAAGGTCCTTAGAACACATCTCTTCTGTTTTGCCGAAGTACAGATCTGTGTGTTTTAAAAGTTAACCCAAATGAAAGATGAGCCAAACAAGGACCATCCTTGAATAGAATGCCATTGGCCTTCTGCATTGAGGTAGGCTGAAGGAGTACTCACTGTCAAGGCCAATATAATTCTTGAGAAATATGTTGTGGTCTGCTTTATTACATTGATGAACTAGACTATAAGTTTCTAAACCAAAGAAGAGTCACTACAGTCATTTTAGGCTGGGAAAAAAAACAGCAATTGTTCTAGTTTGCAAGCTTCTGGAATGCAATATACCAGAAACAGAATGGCTTTTATAAAAGGGGAATTTAATAAGTTGCTAGTTTACTGTTCTAAGGCCAAGAAAATGTCCCAATTAAGGCAAGTCTATAAAAATGTCCAAATTAAGGCATCCACAGAAAGATACTTTGGTTCAAGAAGGCTGATGAAGTTCAGGGCTTCTCTCTCCACTGGAAAGGCACGTGGCAAACATAGTGACATCTACTAGCTTCCTCTCCAGGCCTCTTGCTTCATGAAGCTCCCCCAGGGGCGTTTCCTTTCTTCATCTCCAAAGGTCTCTGGCTGATGTAGTCTATGGTTCTCTCCTCATTCTGTCATGGTTCTGAAGCTCTCTCCTCATTCTCAAAAAGGAAATCTCTCCAAAATGTCTCCTCTTTTATAGGAGTTCAGTGAACTAATCAAGAGCCACATAGAATGGGTGGAGACATGTCTCCATCTAATCAAGTTTAATACCCACAATTTACTGAGTCACATCAACCTAATCAAGTTTCCAACCTATAGTACTAAATAGGGATTAGAAGAAACCATTGCTCCCACAAGATTGATTAGGATTAAAACAAGAAGTTTCTAGTGTATACAAATCCTTTCAAACCAGCACAGTAATCAAAACTCAGTGTGCTGGTTTGAAAGGATGCATGTCCCCTAGAAAAGCCATGTTTTAATAAAAATCCCATTGCATAAAGGTAGAATAATCCCTATTCAATACTGTACGTTTGAAACTGTAATCAGATCATCTCCCTGGATGTGATTTAGTCAAGAGTGGTTGTTAAGCTGAATTAGGTGACAACATGTCTCCACTCATTTGGGTGGGTCTTGATTGGTTTACTGGAGTCCTATAAAAGAGGAAACATTTTGGAGAATGGGAGATTCAGAGAGAGAAGAGAATGCTGCAGCACCATGAAGCAGAGAGTCCAGCAGCCAGTGACCTTTGGAGATGAAGAAGGAAAATGCCTCCTGGGGAGCTTCATGAAATCAGAACCCTGGAGAGAGAGCTAGGAGATGATGCTGTGTTCACCATGTGCCCTTCCAGCTGACAGAAAATCCCTGACTGTGTTTGCCATGTGCCTTCTCACTTGAGAGAGAAACCCTGAACTTCACTGGCCTGCTTGAATCAAGGTATCTTTTCCTGGATGCCTTAGATTGGACATTTCTATAGACTTGTTTAAATTGAGACATCTTCTCGGCCTTAGAACTGTAAACTTGCAACTTATTAAATTCACCTTTTTAAAAGCCATTCTGTTTCTGGTATATTGCATTCCAGCAGCTAGCAAACTAGAACAGATTTTGGTACCAGAGAGTGGGGTGCTGTTGTGGTTTGCAAATACCAAACACGTTGGAAGGACTTTTTAAATGGATAAGGGGAAGATTCTGGAAGAGTTGTGAGAAGCTTGATAGAGAAAGCCTAGAACCCTTTGAAGAGACTGTTGGTAGAAATGTGGACTCTAAAGATGCTTCTGATAGACTTAGACAGAAATGAGGCATGTGTTATTATAAACTGGAAGGAAGAAGAGCCTTGTTTTAAAATGGCAGATAATCTGACAAAATTGACTAGAGGCTTTGGCTGGAAGGCAGATTTTAAAAACCATGAACTTGGATATTTAGCAGGAGAGATCTCCAAATTAAATGTCAAAAGTGCAGCCTGGTTTCTCCTCACAGCTTATAGTGAAATGCTAAAGGAAAGAGAGAAGCTGAGAACTGAACTCTTGGGTACAAAGAAACCAGTAGTTGATGTTCTGGAGAATTCTGGGCTTCCTGGAAGGGAGACCCCGGAGAACAGTGCCCCTCATGAGGACTTGGCCAAATGGGGAACCACTCAGCCATTTCAGAGAAAGCCAGGATTGGACATAAAATTATCCAGGAAGGATTTGTGGAAACTCCTTATGTCTGATGGGCATGATACGAAGTTACTACATAGAAAGCCAACAAGCACACTGTGGGACCTGTATAAACAGAGCCACAGCCAGTCTGAACTGGGGCGTTCAGAGAAGGGACACATTGGAGGAAAAATAACTTTAGAGGCAAAACCATGGAGGCTGAGATCTGAAGTCAAGAAGCCTCGGGCCAGGACAGCAGACCCACCCAAGCCTGTGGAGAGGGTGAGTTTGCCCCAGAGACAGAGGATGGGCCTTCCACCTTGTTGTAATGGAAGAGTCATGCCACCTCAGGCCTTGGAGAGGGTGAAGCATATTTCTTGGGGTTTGGGGAGAGACTGGCTATCACCACATGGTGGGGTTGAATGTGTGTCCTGGATATGGGAGAGAGCCCGGGTGCAGCCCCAATTCTTGGGGAGGGTGGACCCGAGAAAAAGGTGGTCTCCCCAATGTCCCCCAAGGTTGCATTTGGAGAGAGGCAGGCCTCTGCGTAGGCCTTTGGAATGGGTGGGATTGCTGCTTTCAGAAGTCTCAAAGAGGAATGACTCTCAGACTTTGAAATCTAATGGACTTTGCCTGCGGGTTTTCACTTTCCTCCCTATGTATATGTATCCTATAACTGTTCCTCCTTTGTATGTTGGCAGCAAATAACTTGTTATGAGTTTTCAAAGGTCCAAATCCAGAGGATAATTTTGCCTTAGAACAGACCATGCCTGTTACTAACTTTGATAGGAGTTTGTATGTTTCTAACTTTGTATTGCATGTATATTGCTACTGAAATGGTTTAAGGTTCTATGATACTGTTACGGAATGAACGCATTTTGTATATAGGGAAACATGTCTTTTTTAGGATCCAGAGGGTGGAATGTGCTGGTTTGAAAGGATGTATGTCCCCTAGAAAAGCCATGTTTTAATCAAAATCCATTTCATAAAGGTAGAATAATCCCTATTCAATACTGTATGTTTGAAACTGTAATCAGATCATCTCCTGTGATGTGATTTAGTCAAGAGTGGTTGTTAAGCTGAATTAGGTGACAGCATGTCTCCACTCATTTGGGTGGGTCTTGATTGGTTTACTGGAGTCCTATAAAAGAGGAAACATTTTGGAGAATGGGAGATTCAGAGAGAGAAGAGAATGCTGCAGCACCACGAAGCAGAGAGTCCAGCAGCCAGTGACCTTTGGAGATGAAGAAGGAAAATGCCTCCTGGGGAGCTTCATGAAATCAGAACCCAGGAGAGAAAGCTAGCAGATGATGCTGTGTTCACCATGTGCCCTTCCAGCTGACAGAAAATCCCTGACTGTGTTTGCCATGTGCCTTCTCACTTGAGAGAGAAACCCTAAACTTCACTGGCCTGCTTGAATCAAGGTACCTTTCCTGGATGCCTTAGATTAGACATTTCTATAGACTTGTTTAAATTGGGACATCTTCTCAGCCTTAGAACTGTAAACTTGCAACTTATTTAATTCCCCTTTTCAAAAGCCATTCCGTTTCTGGTATATTGCATTCTGGCAGCTAGCAAACCAGAACACTCAGTCAGGAAAAAAATGCCAAGAAAAGTATGGTTTTGAACAACTTAACATCTTGATGAGCCAGACACCAAAAAGAAGCTGACTGTAAACGGTATGCCTAGGTAACTGAGTGAATTGACTTACTGAATAGAATTGTTAGTGATGGAGTTGATAAATGCTGAGGAATGTTTACAACAAAATGGTGACTTTGATTTTCTAAGGGTTGGTTTAAAGTCCCTCTGTATAGCTACCACTCTTAGTTTGTGACAATAAAATCTTCTGCTTATGGGCATGGATGAAGCATCAAGCTTCTGAACTCAAAGTGGTATTAAGTTATGCAAGTGCACCTAAAATTGAGGAGGAGCCAGAACATATGCCTGTTGGTTGAATCATAAAATTTCCAGTGGGTTAATGGAATACTTCTACTGATTCTAACATTCTTGTTTAATTGCTGACTAGAGATAATATTTAGGCAAAATGTTAAATGGCCAAGTGTTAAAATCAACAGTTTCCTTGAAGCCAAGGCCCAAACCCAATATTACCATTGGGAAAAAAACTTCTGGAGTACAACAGTATATCCAAAACGGTGTTGAAAGTTATTACATTTCTTTTGTTAAAAAATTGGGTTTTTAAAATTTTAAATTTTGACATTGAAATGCAGGAACACTAATTTCTTAGCTCTCATTTTGAGGCACTGCTTAAAGAAAACACTCTTGAATATTTTCAGAAACAGTTTTAAGATTATTGCCCTCATTTGTGTTGCTATTTCTGATGTTTTGTAAGACTTTACCTTTTTTCTTTCTTTAGTGCATTATTATTTTAAATTGCATTTATTTTATTTATTAATTTAACATATAGTACAATTGACTCTTTTGGGGGGATACAGCTCTAAAAGGAGTTCATAAATAATTTTATGGGTTCATTTTCCTGAGCTCCTTCCTTGCTATGACCTCCTTGGAACTTTCCTGGGGTTCCCCTTTTCAGTCCTCTGGTCAGAATGTGGGGGTTTTACTTACTCTATTCTGTGATGTATGTGCTTCTTGTAACTGTGTCCACATCTGGGCAAGAAAGTGAATGCAATTAGAGTTTGTACTACCCTATTGGGATTACAGCTTCCCTGACTGAAGAGGAAGGTTAGCCCTCCTCAGATTTTTATGCCCTTGCTTCTGCTGCTGCCCCAATAGGATGGCTTGCAAGTGCTAGTTTGGTGGTGAATTGAATTCTTGTCTTTCTCAAGATGTCTGCTATCACATACTTTAGAGAGTCCTCAAATAGCTGCTCCATGCATTCTATAAAAGGTGTATACCTGTATTCAGTGAGAGAGACAGGTGAACTGTGCTTCCTTTATCTTAACTGGAACTGGTACCTGCCTTTGCTGTTTTGTACAACAATTTGAGAAAAATTTGTCTTTAAATAATGTATTTAGAAATGTGACAGTGGAACAATGTGACTCTTAAGAGAGAAAAATCATCATTGAAATTCCACCTGTATCTTAGAATTCATTGCATGCATACCTATTTTATCTTCTTTCAATAATAGAATGAGGGAGGATTCTTACAACACATATGAAAAGGGTATATTTGCTCAGTTGAGGCACATCAGTTTGGTAACATTTCAGTAGATTCAAGCAAATTCACTACTTTTCTCTTCAAATGATAATAAGGATTAAGAAAATTTATGCAAAATTCATAAATAAAAACAAAGGATATAATGTCAATGTCTCACTTTTCAATATCATAGCACAGCAAACCAATTATATAGTTTTTAATTATCTTGGGGATGTAATTTTTATTTTTTATTTTATTATTTTTATTTTTGTACAAGTCTTTTATGTCCCTAATTAAGTTCATTCCTAGGTATTTGATCTTTTGGTTGCTATTTTGAATAGAATTTTTCCTGTAAGTGTCTCCTCAGTTAGGTCATTGCTTGTGTGTAGAAACCTTACTGATTTTTGCACTTTTTAACTTTATATCCTGCCACCTTGCTGAATTTGCTTATTAGCTCAAGTAACGTTGTTGCAGATTTCTCAGGATTTTCCAAGTATAGTATCATGTCATTTGCAAATAACGAAAGTTTGACTTTTTCCTTTCCAATTTGGATACCTTTTATTTCTTTTTCCTGCCTAATAGCTCTAGCTAGAATTTCTAGTACAATGTTGAATAATAGCAGTCACAGAGTGCATCCTTGTCTTATTCCGGATCTTAGAGGAAAAGCTTTCAGTCTCTCACCGTTGAGTATAATGCTGACTATAAGTTTGTCATATATGCCCTTTATTATATTGACAAAGTTACCTTTAATTCCTATCTTTTGAAGAGTTTTTATCAGAAAAGGATGTTGAATTTTGTCGAATGCTTTTTCAGCATCAGTTGAGATGATCACGTGGTTATTTCCCTTTTGACTTGTTAATGTGCTGTATTACATTAGTTTTATTGTGTTAAACCATCCTTGCATTCCTGGTTATAAACCCCACTTGATTGTGGTGTATAATTCTTTTAATGTGTTGCTGGATTCAATTTGGTAGTATTTTGTTGAGAATTTCTGCATCTGTATTCATTAGGGAGCTCGGCTTGTAGTTTTCCTTTTTTGTAGCATCTTTACCTAGGTTTGGTATTGAAGTGATGTTAGCTTCATAAAATGAGTTAGGTAGTGTTCCTTTTACCTCATTTTTTTTTTTAAGTTTGAGTAGGATTGGTGTTAGTTCTTTTTGGAATGTTTGATAAAATTCTCCTATGAAGTCCTCTGTCCTGGGCTTTACTTTGTAGGAAGATTTTTGATGACTGATTGAATCTCTTTACTTGTGATTGATTTATTGAGATTTTCTATTTCTTCTTGAGTCAGTGTAGCCTGTTCTTGTATTTCCAGGAATTTGTCAATTTCATATAAGTTGCCTAGTTTGTTGGTGTATAGTTGTTAATAGTATCCTCATGATTTTTAAAAACATTTCTTCAGGGTCTGTGGTAAGGAGCTCCCTTTCATTTCTAATTTTGTTTATTTGCATCCTCTCTCTCTCTTTTTTTTTTCTTTGTCAGCCCTGCTAGTGGTCCACCAATTTTATTGATTTTCCAAAAGAACCAACTTTTAGTTTTATTGAATCATTGTATTGTTCTTTTGTTCTCCCATTCATTTAACTTTGCTTTAATCTTTGTTATTTCTCTTCTTCTATTTGCTTTGGGGTTAGTTTGCTGTTCTTGAGAAAAGAACAGTTTAAGTCCTTGATTTTTACTCTTTCTTCTTTTTTAATAAAGGCATTTAGGGCATAAAATTTCCCTTTCAGACTTTGCTATATCTCATAAGTTCTGATATGTTGTATTCTCATTTTCATTCTTCTCCAGATAGCTAGTAATTTCTCTAGCAATTTCTTCTTTGGCCCACTGGTTGTTTGAGAGAATGCTTATTTAATCTCTGATTATTTGTGAAACTTCTCATTCTTTGGTGTTTGCTGATTTCCAGCTTCATTCCATTGCGATCAGAGAAAGTGCTTTGAATAATTTCAATGTTTTTAAATTTATAAAGACCTTTCTTGTGTCCCAGCATATGATCTATCCTGGAGAATATTCCATCAGCACTAAAGAAGAATGTATATCTTGGTGTTTTGGGGTGTAAAGACCTACATATGTCTGTCAGGTCTAATTCATTTATCAAATTGTTTAAGTCCTCTATTTCCTTGTTGATCCTCTGTCTGGTTGTTCTGTCTATAGAGAACATTTGTGTATTGAAGTCTCTTACTATTATTGCTGAGACATATATAGCTCCCTTCAGTTTTATCAAGTTTGTCTCATGTACTTTGGAGCTCCTTGAGTGGGAGCATAAACATATGATTATTTCTTCTTGGTGAATTGTCCCTTTTATTAATATATAGTATCTTTCTTTGTCTTTTATGGGTGGCACTTTACATTTAAAGTCTATTTTGTCTGATATTAGTACAGCTACTCCTGCTTTCTTGTACTTACAGCTTGTGTGGAACATCTTTTTTTTATGTCTTTTCACTTCAATCTATTTGTATCCTTGTGTCTAAGATGAATCTCTTATAAGTGGCATATAGCTGGATTATATTTCTTAATCCATTCTGCCAATCAGTACCCCTTAATTGGTTAAGTTTAGTCCATTGACACTCAAAGTTATTAATGTAAAGGCATTTCTTGAATCCACCATCTTATCCTTTGGATTTTATTTGTCAGATCTATATACTCTTTTCCATCTTTCTCTTTTTATCCTCTAAGTTACTCTTACTGGTACTCTTCAATTCTAAGCCCTCCTCCATACTTCCCTGTCCTGTCTTTTTATTTCAGCCAGCAGAGCCCCCTTTAGTATTACTTGTAGGGCCAGTCTCTTGTTGACAAATTCTTTCAGGATTTGTCTTTGAAAATTTTAATCTCTCCCTCACATTTGAAGGTCAATTTGGCTGGATACAGAATTCTTGGTTGGAAGTTTTTCTTTTTCAGGATCTCAAATATATCATATCACTGCCTTCTCAACTCCATAGTGCCAGTTGAATAGTCCAAACTCAGTCTTATGTGGTTTCCCTTGTACGTAGTAGATTGCTTTTCTCTTGCTACTTTCAGGATTTCCTGCTTCTCTTCAACATTTGACAGACTAATTAGTATGTGTCTTGGGGAAGGCTGATTTGGATTTATTCTATTTGGAGTTATGTCATTATCCATCCCATAGATTTTATTTAGTAGAGTTATATGAACATCTTTGATTAGTTGTTTCAAAGTCTGTGTCTCCTCCAGTGTTTTAATTTGGCCATTACACTGGGTTATATTTGTCTACATCTTGATATGATTAGTGATTTTCTGTTGCCTTTGAGACATATAAATATCTGGATAGGGTTACTTTTCAAGTTCGATATGCCTTTTGGGGGTGGTGGGGGTAGTGCATGATCCAGAAATCAAACCTGGGTGTCCTGCATGAAAGGCAAGCATTCTACCTCTAAACCACTGGATACGCCTTTTTAAATGTACTATTTACTATATAGTTTTCTCATGCAAATGGGATTTCCCCCCCTAGGCTACTAGTTTTTTTATTCGAGAAATTATGGGCTTATTTCATGTATAAATACAGGATTCCTATATACCACCTGTTCTAGTTTGCAAGCTGTTAGAATGCAGTATACCAGAAACAGAACAGCTTTTAAAAAGGGGAATTTATTAAGTTGCAAGTTTACAGTTCTAAGGCTGTGAGAATGTCCAAATTAAAGCAAGGCTATGAAAATGTCCAATCTAAAAACACCAACAAGATGTTACCTTCACTCGAGAAAGGCCGATGAAGTTTGGGGTTTCTGTCTCAGATGGAATGGCACATGGCAAAGTCTGTTAGCTTTCTCTCCCGGCTTCTTGTTTCATGAAACTCCCCCAGGGACATTTTCCTCCTTAATCTCCAAAGGTCTCTGGTTGCATGGGCTCTAAAGCTTTTTCCCAGATGTCTCTCTCTTAAAAGGCTCCAATAAGCAACTCCACCTTGAATGCATGGAGAGACATCTCCATGGAAGCCATCTAATTAAAAGTTACCATCCACAATTGGCTGGGTCACATCTTCATGGAAGCAATCAAAACCTCCCACACAACAATATTCAATGAGGATTAAAGGATATGGCTTTCCTCTGGTCCACAACAGATTCAAACTGGCACACCACCCCAGCACCAACACCCTGCATTGGTGTGGGATATTTGTTACAATTGATGATTGCATATTATTATTATTGTACTATTAATTAAAATATGTGGTTTAACTTAGGGCTCATGGTAGTGTAGTTACATGGATTTATAAAAAATTTCCATTCTGTTACCATATATACAATATGACATTTCCCCTTTTAATCATATTCAGATCTATATTTTAGTGCTGTTAATTGTGTTCACAATGTTGTCTTACCATCACTATCATCCAATACAAAATATTTCCATCATTCCAAATAGGAACCCTATACATTTTAAGCCTCAACTTCCCCTTCCCTATCCATATACCATTCTCCTTGTAACCTATATTCTAGTTTCTGATTCAATGAATGTTCTTGTTCTAATTGTTTCAAATCAGTGAGATAATACAATATTTGTCCTTTTGCATCTGGCTTACTTTACTCAACATGACATCTTCAATGTTCATCCATGTTGTTGCATGTATCAGGACTGCATTCCTTTTCATGGCTGAATAATATTCCATTGTATGTATACACTATATTTTATTTATTGATTCATCTGTTGTAGACACTTGTGTTGCTTCCATCTTTTGACAATTATGAATAATGCCATATGAACATTGGACTTCAAATATCTGTTTGAGTCATTGTTTTCATTTTTTTGTGTTTATACCTAAACATTAAATATTTAGGTATAAATGGTAGTTCTCTAATTAGCTTTCTCATCAACTGCCAAATTGTCTCCCAGGGTGGCTGGACCATTTCACATTGTCACCAGCAATGAATAAGGGTTCCTATTTTTCCACATCTTCTTAAACATTTGCAAGCTCTGGTTTTTTAAATAGTGGCCATTCTAGTAGGTGTGAAATGATATTTCATTCTTGTTTTGATTTGCATTTCCCTAATATCGAGAGATGCTGAGCATTGTTTTGGTTTGATAAATGCTGCCAGAATGCAATAGACCAGAAACATAAAGGTTTTTAAAAGGGGAAGTTATTAAGTTACAAGTTTACCATTCTAAGGCCATAAAAATGTCCAAACTACAGCCTCCAGAGGAAGATATCTTGACTGAAGAAAGGTCAATGTCTATCACATGGGAAGGCAAGTGGCTAGCTTCTTCTAGTTCTTGTTCCCAGTTCTTTTGCTTCCAGTTTCTGATGCCAGTGGTTTCTTCTGTGAGCATCTGTGGGCCTTCACTTAGTTCCTCCAGGACACAACTCTGAGCTTTGACTTGCTTACCATCTCATGGAAAGGCACATGGTGACTGTTCTAATTTTCTAGCTGCTGGAATGCAATATACCAGAAACAGAATGGCTTTTAAAAAGGGAATTTAATAAGTTGGTAGTTTACCATTCTAAGGCTGAGAAAACATCCCCATTAAAACAAGTCTATAGAAATGTCCAAGCACAGGCATCCAGAGAAAGATACCTTGGTTCAAGAAGGCTAATGAAGTTCAGGGTTTCTCTCTCAAGTAAGAAGGCACATGGCAAACATAGTCAGGGCTTCTCTGTCAGCTGGAAGGGCACATGGCAAGCATGGCGTCATCTGCTAGCTTTCTCTTCTGGTTTCATGAAGCTCCCTGGGAGGCGTTTTCCTTCTTCATCTCCAAAGGTTGCTGGCTGGTTGTCTCTGCTTCTTGTGGCTATGTCGTTCTTCTCTGCTCTTTCTGAATCTCTCATTCTCCAAAATGTTTCCTCTTTTATAGGACTTCAGTAAACCAATCAAGCCCCACCCAAATTAGTGGAGACATGTCATCACCTAATCCAGTTTAATACTTGATTGATCTCCAGGGAGATGATGGAATTACATTTTCAAACATACAGCATTGAATAGGGATTAGAAGAAATGGCCACCTTTACAAAACGGGATTAGGATTAAAACATGGCTTTTCTAGGGTATATAAATATTTTCAAACCAGCACAGTGACATTTGTTGAGCTCTTCATCTCCAGACATTTGTGTCTATGTGTCTGCTCTCTGTCAGTACTCCAAACATCTCCAATTGTCTGTGTTTCTGTTAGTTCTGGTTCCTGTCTAGCTTCTGTTGGCTCTCTCAGCTCCTGGCATCTCATGAGTCTTCTGCATTTCTAAACATCTGTGTCTGCATCTGTATGTGAGCTTTCTCCAAGTGTTTCCTCCTTTAAAGGACTCCAGGAAACTAATCAAGACCCACCTTGAATGGGCAGAGTTACATCTCCATCTAATCAAAATGTAACACCCACAGTTGGGTGTGTCACATCTCCATGGAACAATCCAAAGTGTCCTACCTCACAAGACTGAATCAGGATTAAAAGAAACATGGCCCTACAAGATTGGATTAGGAAAAAGACATGGTTTTTTTGGGGTACATAACAGCTTCAAACTTGCACATTCGGCCCTCTGGACTCCAAAAAAGCATGCTCTTTCCATATACAAAAAACATTTATTCTACCACACTATCACAAAAGTCTTACCCATTTCAGTGAAAATTCAAATACAATACCATGTTAAAAGCAGTACAAAATCTCATCAAAGTTGTTTAGAGGCATGGGCTGTTCTAAGGCAAAAAATTTCTCTGGCTGTGACCTGTGAAACTCAGAACAAGGAATCTGCTTCCAATATACAAAGGAGGAACAGTCATGGGATACATGTTCTAATTTCCATAGGGAAAAATTGGAAAGAACACAGGGGTCACCAGACCCAAATAGTTAAAAAAAAAAAAAAACCTGCAGGGCAAGCTTCATTAGATGTCAAAATTTAAGAGTCGTTCATTGACTAATGTTTCATTCTCTAGGTTTCAGATAGTGGCAAAGCCCATCACCTTTAATTGTTTATGTAGTGGCCCTTTTCTTTCCAAATGCTGGTGTAAGGGTTACCAGATTTGGGCACATTAGGGGGACCAAGTTTCACTTGGCTCTACCCTCTTCAAGCAACGGGGCAACATGAAGCATAGTGCCCCCAAATTCTTCCTTGAACATCAAGGCAGAAGGCCAGCCCTCTGTCTTCCAGGTAAACTCACCCTTTCCACATGGATGGGTGGATTCCCTCTCCTTTCTGATGTCCAGGCCTGAGAGTACTTGGCTTCAGACCTTAGCTTCCATGGTTCTGCCTTTGAAGTCATTTTTCCTTCAATCCTTTTCTGTCACTTTTAGCCCAGACTGGCAGTGGTTCCATTCATACAGATCTCACAAAAATTTTTTGTTGATTTTCCCAATTCTGGCTTTTTCTGCAGTGGCTGACTGGGTCCATGTTTGGTTAAATCCTTACATGGGGCACTATTCACCGGATTCTCACTTTCTTGAAGCCCAGAGTTTTCCAGACCATCAATTTCTGATTTCCCTTTGCTCAAGAGTTCAGTTCTCAATTTACCTCTTTCCTGTTGTATTTTACTATAAGCTGCAAGGAGATGCCAGACTGCATTTTCCACATTTAGTTTGGAAATCTCTTCAGCAACATACCCAAATTCTTCACTCTCAAATTCTGCCTTCCGTCCATTATCAGCACATAATTTTGACAAATTCTCTGCCACTTGAAAACAAGGGTCACTTTCCTTCCAGTTAGCAGTGACACATTCATCATTTCTGTCTAAAGCCTCATCAAGTATCTTTAGCATCCACATTTCCATTTCTACCAACTGTCTGTTCAAAACAATCAGGACTTTTCTATTAAGTATATCAAAATCTTCTAGAACCTTCCCCTTATCCATTTAGAAAGCTGTTCTAACACGTTTGGTATCTGCAATCTGTAGCATCCCAATTCTCTGGAACCCAAATCTGTTTTTCTTTCCTAAATGCTGCCAGAATGTAATATATCATAAATGAAAGAGCTTTTAAAATGAAATTTATTAATTTATACAGTTACAGTTCTAAGGCCATAAAAATGGTCAATCTAAAGTATCCAGAGAAAGATACCTTGTGGACTGAAGAAATGTCGATGTCTGTCACATGGGAAGGCATGTGGCTGGCATCTGCTAGTTCTTGTTCCCAATTCTGTTGCTTCCAGCTTCTGATGCCATTGGTTTCCTCTCTAGGCATCTGTGGGCTTTCACTTAGTTCCTCCAGGATGCAGCGTTGAGTTCTGGCTTGCTAAGCATCTCATGAGAAGCCACATGAAAACATTTGCTGGGTTCTGCATCTCCAAACTACCATGTCTAGGCATCTATTCTCTCTGTCGGCACTCCGAGCATCTCCAAATGTCTGCATTTCTATAACTCTGATTCCTGTCTAGCTTCTGTCAGCTCTCTCAGCTGCTGGGGCTTCTGTATTTCTGAGCATCTGTGTCTACATATGAGGTTTCTCCAAATGTTTCCTCTTTTAAAGAACTTCAGTAAACTAATCAAGACCCACCTTGAACGGACAGAGTCATATATCCACCTAATCAGAAGGTCACACCCTCAACTGAGTGTATCACATCTCCATGGAAGCAATCCAAAGTGTTTCCACCCTACAATACTGAATCAGGATTAAAAGAAACATGGTTGCCCTCACAAGATTGGATGAGGAAAAAGACATGGATTTTCTGCAGTACATAACAGCTTCAAACCAGCACAAGCATCTCTTCATGTGCTTTTTAGCCATTTGTATATCTTCTTTGGAGAGATATCTATTCAAAGTATTTTGCCAATTTTTAAATTGAGTTCTTTGTCTTTTTGTTTGAATTGTACTATTTCTTTTTTATTCTAGATATTAAATCCTTATCAGATATGTGTTTCCCAAATATTTTATCCCACCAAGTAGGTTTTTTTTTAGTTTCTTGACAAAGTTCTTTGATGCAAAAAGTTTTCAATTTTGAGAAGGTCCCATGTATTTATAATTTCTTTCATTGCTTCAGCTTTGATTGTAAAGTCTAAGAAACAATTGCTTAACACAAGATCTTGAAGATGTTTCTCTACATTTTCTTCTAGAAGTTTTATAGTCCTGCTTCTTTTATTTAGATATTTGATCCACTTAGAATTAATTTTTGCATGAGGTGTGTATTAGTTAGGGTTCTCTAGAGAAACAGAATCAACAGGGAACACTCGCAAATATAAAATTTATAAAAGTGTCTCATGTGACTGCGGGAATGCAGAGTCCAAAATCTTCAGAGTAGGCTGTGAAGCTGATGATTCCAAAGGAGGGTATGGACTAACTCCACAGGAGAGGCTCACCAGCTGAAACAGGAAGAGCCTATCTCTTCTGAATCCTCCTTATAAAGCTTTCAGTGATTAGATTAAGCATCACTCATTGCAGAAGACATGCCACTTTGGCTGATTACAAATGGAATCAGCTGTGGATGCAGCTGACATGATCATGATTTAATTCTATGAAATGTTCTCATCGCAACAGACAAGCCAACACTTGCCCAACCACCACTTGGCCAAGTTGACACATGAGCCTGACCATGACAAGGTGTAAGATTGCAGTCCTCTATCATTCTTTTGGATATGAATATACAGTTCTCCCAGCAATTTTGTTGAAGAGACTGTTCTGTTCAAGTTGAGTGGACTTGGCAGCCTTGTCAAAAGCCAATGAACCATAGATGTGTAGTTTATTTCTGAGCTCTCAATTTGATTTCATTGGTCAATATATCTATCTTTATGTTAATGTAATGCAATTTTCATTATGGTGGCTTTGTAATATGCTTTAAAGTCAGGAAGCATGGGTCCTTCATCATAATTCTTCATTCTCAGAGTGTTTTTGGCTATCGAGGCCCCTTCTACTTCCAGAAAATTTTGTAACTGACTTTTTCATTTCTTCAAGAAAGCTGTTGGAATATTGATTTTGATTGCATTGATTCTGTACATCAATTTTGGCAAAATTGACATCTTCACTATATTTAATCTTTCAACCCATAAACTTGGAATATCGTTCCATTTATTTAGGTCTTCTTTGATTTCTTTTAACAACATTTTGTAGTTTTCTGTGTACACATCCTTGACTAAATATATTCCTAGATAGTTGATACTTTTAGTTGCTATTGTAAATGGATTTTAAAGAATTTCCTCCTCAGATTGGTCATTACTAGTGTATAGAAACACTACTTTTTAAAAAATTATTTTATTTTTTTAAAAACCGAAAAACACTAAACAAACACAAACATTCTTATTTTGATCATTCCGTTCTACATATATAATCAGTAATATCATGACATAGTTGTATATTCATTATCATGCTCATTTCTTGGACATTTGCACCTATTCAGATAAAGAAATAAAACAAAAATAGAAAAAAATTTATATATATATGCCATACCTCTTACCCCTTCCTTTCATTAATCACTAGCATTTCAAACTAAATTGATTTTAACATTTGTTCCCCCTATTATTTATTTTTATTCCATATGTTCTACTTATCTGTTGACAAGGTAGATAAAAGGAGCATCAGACACAATCACACAGTCACATTTTGAAAGCTATATCATTATACAATCATCTTCAAGAAACATGGCTACTGGAACACAGCTCTACATTTTCAGGCAGTTCCCTCCAGCCTCTCCATTACATCTTGAATAACAAAGTGATATCTACTTAATGCATAAGAATAAACTCCAGGATAACATCTCTACTCTGTTTGGAATTTCTCAGCCATTGACACTTTGTCTCATTTCACTACTGTTTTTTTTAAGTGTTGATCTTGTATCCTGCCACTTTGCTGAACAAGTTTATAAGCTCTTTTAGCTTTGTTCTAGAGTATTTGGGATGTTTTAGATATAGGATCATGTAATCTACAAATAGTGAAATTTTATTTCTTCCTTTCCAGTTTAGATGCATTTTATTCCTTTTTCTTGCTTAATTGCTCTGGCTGGAACTTCCAGCACCTTATTGAATAACAGTGGTAACCATGGGCGTCCTTGTCCTGTTACAGATATTAGAGGGAAATATTTCACTTTTTCCTCATTGAGTATGATGTTAGCTCAAGGTTTTTAATATATGCCCTTTACAATGTTGAATAAGTTCCCTTCTATTCCTATCTGTATGAGTGTTTTTATCAAGGAAGGATGCTGAGATTTGTCAAATAACTTTTCTTCATTGTGCCAGTTTGAATCTTGTGTACTCCAGAAAAGACGTGTGCTTTAATCCTCACTCAATGTTGCCGGGTGGGACCTTTCAGATTGTTTCTATGGAGATGTGGCCCACTCAGTTAGTGTGGTAAGTTTTGATAAGATGGTTTCCATGGAGATGTGTCTGCACCTATTCAAGTTGGGTTTACTTACACGGAGCTCGATAAAACGGAAGCATTTTGGAAAAAGCTTTAGAGCCCACACAGCCAGAGACCCTTGGAGATGAAGAAGGAAACCACTCCCTGGGGGAGCTTTGTGAAACAAGAAGATGGGAGAGAAAGCTAGCAGACTTTGCTGTGTGCCCTTCCAGCTGAAAGAGAATCCCTGAACTTCATTGGCTTTCTTGAACCAGGTCTCTTTCCCTGTATGTCTTAGGTTTGGACATTTTCATAGCCTTGCCTTAATTTGGACATTTTCATGGTCTTAGAACTGTAAACTTGTAACTTAATAAATTCTCCCCTTTAAAAGCTGTTCTATTTCTGGCATATTGCATTCTGGCAGATTGCAAATGAGAACATGCATCAGTTGAGATGATTATGTGTTTTTTCCCCACTTTGATTCATTAGTGTCAATTTGTCCATTGATTTTCTTGTGTTGAACCAACTTTTCATACTGGGATAAAACCCATTTGATCATGGTGTATAATTCTTTTGATATGTTGTTGGGTTTGATTTGCAAGCATTTTGGTGAGGATTTTTGCATCTATGTTGACTAGAGAAATTGGCTGGTAATTTTCTTGTAGTACCTTTATCTTGCTCTGGTATTAGGGTGGTGTTGGCTTCATGGAATGATTAGGCAACTTTCTCTCCTCAATATTTTTGAGGAATTTGAGCAGGACTGGTACTAATTCTTGGAACAATTGGGAGATCTCAC
Organism: Myrmecophaga tridactyla; assembly: GCA_004026745.1. Lineage (NCBI taxonomy): Eukaryota > Metazoa > Chordata > Mammalia > Pilosa > Myrmecophagidae > Myrmecophaga > Myrmecophaga tridactyla. Next base: position 54,681 of record PVIY010012674.1, read on the forward strand.
CTGTGAAGCCATCTGGTCCTGGAAATTTCTTTGTGGAGAGGTTTTTGATGACTGATTTAATCTCTGTAATTGTGATTGTTCTGATGAGGTTTTGTAGCTCTTCTATAGTCAGTGTAGGTTATTTGTGTATTTCTAGTAATTTTTAAATTCTATCTAAGTGTCCAATTTGTTGATATACAGTTGCTCATAGTATTCTCTTAAGATCCTTTTTATTTCTGTGGGGTCTGTAGTAGTGTTCCCCCACTCATCTTTGATTTTATTTATGTGTATCTCCTCTATTTTTTTTCTTTGTCAATCTAGTGAAGAGTTTGTCAGTTTTATTCTTCTCTAGGAATCAGCTTTTTTTTTAATTCTCTCAATTGTTTTTTCATTCTCAATTTTGTTTATGTCTACTGTAAGCTTCGTTATTTCTCTCTGCTTTGGGATTATTTTGATGCTCTTCTAATTCCTCCAGGTGTGCAGTTAAGTCTTTGATTTCAGCTCTTTTTTTAAAAATAGGGGTGTTTAGGGCTATAAATTTCCCTCTCAGCTGTACCTTTGCTGCATCTGATAAGTTTTGGTTTGCTATGTTCTCATTTTCATTTAACTTGATATATTTAATAATTTTTCTTGCAATGACTTTAGTGACCCACTGACTGTTTAAGAGTGTGCTGTTGGCTTCTCATCTCCCTCAACTCTGTCTTTGTGAAATTTCCACATGTCCTCTTACATGTGTTCTTAATAAATTTTCTGCCTGTTTACTCTGTCCTTTGCTGTGACCTTGAATTCTTTCTTTGTGTCATGGCTAAGAACCTGGAAGCCAAATATGGCAACATATTTTGGTGAGCCAGCCAGGAGGCACTTCTCTCTGATCATCTGGACTGGTGAGTACCAAGAAACTTGGCCACATGCTGTCACTTTTTCCTCCAACTTGGCTTATTGTTATCATTTCCTAAATCCTTGTTTTATGTTGTTCTCTCTAGGAATCTAGGGGCTCAAATGCAGCTCCCTCAGGACATAAACTCAGTTCACACTGAGCTACCAGCTCTCTTCTTGGAGGTAGGAGAAGTCCCATATCCATGCAACGTAGATACAAAGAGGCTGAGAGTGGTGGGAGACACCACCCTTTGGGACCTGACTGTGGGCTTCTTTCTATCAAGCAGGAGTCCAATGGGAGCCAAATCAAGTCTCTCTCTCTCTCTCTCTCGACAAACACTCAGCTCTCTGAGACTTCTCCACACTGTCTTTTCCCCTCTCCTTTGAGGACCCAGACCATTCCTCTTGCTGAATCTGTTCCTTTTTCCATGTCTTCCACAGAGGTCCTCTCCCATGCCTCTATGAGAATCTCTTTGCTCCTCTCTCTGGCTTTCCATGCCTACTGAGACTTTCCATCTTCTGTAACACAGGGTTTTGGGCTAAGGATTCTTGTACCAAACAATGTGTTTAATATTATAAGGAGTCACCCCCGGTTTATCCCTATGGGAATTGGGCAATTTCCAATGGATGTTTCTCCCTCTGCTAGCCAGAAGAGAGATTTGCAGGGTAAAAGAAAGCCTCAGCTGGACCTGTCAAATTGCCTGAAAAAATACTAAGACACTGTACCAGTTTGAAACTATTGTGTACTCCAGAAAAGTCATGTCTTTCAATCTTGATTCAATAATGTAGGGTGTAAACTTTTGATTAGATTTTCTCCATGGAGATATGGTTCATCCAATTGTGGGTGTGGCCTTTTGATGTGATGGTGATGTGACTCCACCCATTCAATGTGGGTCTTGATCAGTTTACTAGAGTCCTTTAAAAGGGGAAACATTTTGGGAAACCTCAGGCAGAGCCCAGAAGATGTCACCATGTGACTTCCCATGACATGCTAAACAAGCCAAAATCCAGAGTTGTGTCCTGGAGGAGCTAAGTGAAGGTCCACAGAAACCAAATGAGGAACCCCCACAGGAAACCGAGGTTGAAAGCAATGGAGCCCAGGTGCAAGGTACCATCAATGCCAGCCATGTGACTTCCCAGCTGACAGAGGTGTTCTGTATGGCATCAGCCTTTCTTGAGTGGAGGTAAGCTCTTGTTGGTGCCTTAGTTTGGACATTTTATCACTACTAGGACTGTAAACTTATTAAATTCCCTTTTTTAAAGGCTTTCCATTTCTGGTCTATTGCATTCTGGCAGCTTAACAAATTAATGCAGTCATGCTCTTAAAAGCAGCCCAATTTCTTTGTCACATGCTCTTTCCCTCTAGCTTGATCATGGAAACACCTGAGGCTGGCACCCGGAAATCCTCTCCCTATGGTTTCCTTGATTGTGACAACTATTCTCTTAGGCAGTACTCTAAGCAGTAAGTTAGGAGTATAGATGCCTAGGAAGATAAGTGGGTTGGCTCAACAGCTTCAGGATGGTACTGTGCCATCCATCTTGTGAGTCTTCAAGGATGCTGGGGATGTTTGGGAATTGGGAGCCTGATTCCATGGGCATAAGGGATCAGTGTTTGGAATAGTGAGCTGTCAGCCCAGGATGCCAGGCACCAGTATATAAATCTGCCTTTTTATCTCTCTTTAACAATGGATGGTAATTCGAGTATATTCTACAGCATAATGCTTGGCCACAATATTGCCTGGAAGATGGTCAATATTGGGTGACAAATAGGACAGCCAGCTATAATCCTATCTTACAATTAAACCTCTTTTATAAAAAAGAAAGAAAAGTAGCAAGAAATTCCTTATGTAAAGCTTTTATGGCTCTATATCAGACAAACCTATGAAGGGCTCTTGCAAATTATGTTATGCCCAGAAAAAATGTCAAAAACTTTTTCCTCATGACACTTCTTGGTTGAAGGAAGCAAATATTTTAAATAATTCTCTTTTAAGTAGCCCCCTAATCCTCATTTAGTCTCTATTAAAACCCATTGCAGCCTAATATAAAGTTTCTCTTCTAAATTATGATAAATGGGAAATGCCAACAGTCAATATAAGCTAAAGATAAGGAAGCATAGCAATCTAATGGGCTCTTAATTGCAATCTGTAAAAGACATGAAAAGTAGTTAGAATTCCCTATGCCCAAATGTTTGTAGCCCTCTATCAAATAAAAAACCTGAGAAGGACTTGTCACTTGTGTCCATGTCTCAATTTCTATTGGAAAAGAAAGTCTTCTTAATAATCCCCTTTTAAAACCTAAAAAGGGTGTGCAAGGGTAGTTTGGTAGAATTCTCGCTTGCCATGCGGATGCCCAATTCCTGGATCATTCCACTCCACCTCCCCCAAAAAACCACACCTCTTTAAAACTAAAAGGGCTGAGGGCGGCTGCTGTGGCTCAGCAGGCAGAGCTCCGACCTGCCGACCTGCCGTGCTGGAGGTCTGGAGTTTGATCCCTGGTGCCTCCTGCCCATATGCAAATTAAAAAAAAAAAAAAAAAAAACTAAAAGGGCTGAGAAAATGTACCACCAAGCCAGTTATTTATAAAAAGCTAAGGGAGATCATTCAGGAGAAAAAGTAAAACCCACCTCTGTTCCAGATGAGGCTAGTGGAATCTCAAAAATATACTAATGTAAGCCTGGATTCCCAAGAAAGTCAGATTTTGTGGCACACCTATTTCTTCAGACAGTCTGCTCCTGACATTCAGAGAAATCTGTAAAAGTTCTCCATGGACTTGCAAACTTCCACTAATGACTTGTTAAAAACTGCCCTTTCTGTCTTTAGCAATTGAAACAAGACCAAGGAGGAGGAAACGCAAAGAGAGGAAAGCAAAAGACTAGAGAACAGTCTCAGCTTATTGCAGTCATTATTAATAGCACCTTATTCTCTTGAGTCACCCAAATCATGGCCTCAAGCCTCAACAACCTTTTATCAACTGTGAGCCAAAAGGCCAGTGGTGAAAAGGGTGCCAGAAACCTCAAGACAACCCTCAATCTCAGTACTTACCAGAGCTTTGTCCTAAGTGCTACTAACATTAGCCTCAGGCCTCAGGACTTGCACTGTCTCCTGAAGGGGGGTCAGAAGCCCTGCGTATGGAAAATGAAGAAGACTGAGAGTGCCCGAGGCTGTGTGTGGCTCTGTTGACTTCACATCTGACTAACTTAATGGAGCTCCAGGTGACACTCGATGGGACAGGTAAGATAATTTCTGCTGGTGGAGCAAGAAGGCAATGTAGGGAAATGTAGGATTTAGTTAGTCCTCTAGAGAAGCTAGTAAATAGATGGGAACTATCTGGAACAACTGTTGGAGGGACATCCATGACTGGACAGACATCATACACCAGTCTGGAATGAGTGGAAGGACCAAGATCACATCACAGACCTGTGAATAAAGCCCACAAACGAGGAGGATGGTGATACCCCCTGCCCACACTGGCATAGCACGCTGATGGAGACACTTCCCCATAGGGAAAATAAGCCATCTCTACTAAGAGCAAGAGAAGGTATAGATCAACCAAACTCCAGTTGTGGTTTTATTGAGCAAATTTGGTCTGCTTAATACAATCTCTGAGCACAAATAAACCCAGAGAGAACAGAAAAATAACTTTGAGGTCTCTCCTGGCAGAGTGGAGAAGGGGCTGACAAAAATAACAAATAAAAATGGAGACTTCTGGAGTCAGCTCAGCTCAGAATACTGGAAAAGGTCTGTGTCCCTATATAGACCCAGGCACCAACTCTGGCTCATAACTGGTAAAATTGGGGGCTGGGGACTGGCTCTGAAAAAAGCTTGATTTTATTTTTTCTGTTTTCCATTTTATAAATTTTGAAATTATTCTAAGCTCATTAGAGAAAGCCTCAGGCAATTTCAGTTGTTAGTGCTGATCCAGATAAGGATGGAGTCAAAATTAACAAGTCAAGTAATTCCCTAAAGGGTATATCTTCCTAAAGAAAAGGGAATGGCCCAGCTCAAGTGGCTTCCCTCCTTCAAAGACGTCAGACCCTTAGGACTGGAAATCTGAGACCAGCATAAGCTTGCCTTTCATCTCAGCCTTTGTCTCAACCATGCCCCTGGCAGGCTGAGAATGAAATAAACCAAACCACTTTACTATGGGGGACAGCTGTAGAATGGCACACACCACCTGCTGGGCAGGAATGGAAAATATAGAGTCTAGAGGTTCCACAGGAAAGTCAGACAACCTGCTGGGTCTCATCCTCAGGGAAACTAGATACTGATTGCACCCTCCTCCTGAGAACTGAGCCTGCATTGTCTGGGAAATCTGATTGGGGTCAATCAATCTGGGGAGACCCTCCTCAAAAAAAGTACCATATAGGCAGAAAAAGAAGCACTAAAAATTCTGAGCAGTTAAATAGAAACTATGCTAGAGCTCTAGAATAAGTTGAACTAAACACCAAAAACAGGGTGGGTCATGGTGGCTCAGCAGGCAAGAATGCTCACCTGCCATGCCAGAGGACCCAGGTTCAATTCCCGGTGCCTGCCCATGTAAAAAAAAAAAAAAAAAAAAACACCAAAAACAGAGACAAAGCCAACCAATGAGAAAATCCTAGGTAAAAGTGAAAATGACATCTAGAATAAACTAATCAAGGGAATCAGATGCTGAGGCATCAACAAAAAATTATGTCATACTAAGAAAAATGAAAATATGGCTCAAAGGAACAAATTATCACTTCAAATGAGATACAGGAGTTGAAATAACAAATTAATCTTCAATCAAACAGGCTACAATAAGTTTTAAAATAAAATCAATGAGTTGAGGGAAGATATTCAAAAGAGATGAAGGATATAAAGAAGACATCAAGCAAACATAAAAAAGAGCTCAAAAGCCTGAAAAAACAACAAATGGCAGAACCTATGCAGAATGAAAGGCATGATAAAAGAGATGAAAAACACAGTGGAGGCTTACAACAGCATATTTGAAGAGGCAGAAGAAAGGATTAGTGAACTAGAGGACAAGATATCATAAATCCTACACACCAAAGAACAGATAGGAAGAGTGGGAAAATATGAGCAGGGTCAGGGTCTCAGGGAATTAAATGATAGCATGAACTGCATAAATATACATATTGTGGGTGTCCCAGAAGAAGAGAAGGGAAATGGGGCTGTGCCGGTTTGAAACTGTTATGTACCCCAGAGAAGCCATACTGTTTAATCCTCACTCAGTACTGCTGGGTGGGATCTTCTCTATTGTTTCCATGGAGATGTGACCAACTCAATTGTGGGTGGTAACTCTTGATAACATGGTTTCCATGGAGATGTGTCTCCACCCATTCAAGGTGGGATTGCTTATGGAGCCCTTTAAGAGGGAACAATTTTGAAAAAGCTTCAGAGCAAATAGAATCCACATAGCCAGAGACTATTGGAGATGCGGGAGGAAGGTGCCCCTAGGGAAGCCTTATGAAATGAGCAGAGAAAGCTAGCAGATGTTGCCATGTACCTTCCCAGCTGAGAGAGGTGTCCAGAACACAAAGACACTAGCAGACACCAGTCACATGACTTCCCAGGTAACAGAGCTGTTCTGCATTGCATCAGCCTTTCTTTCTTTCTTTCTTTCTTTCTTTCTTTCTTTCTTTCTTTCTTTCTTTCTTTCTTTCTTTCTTTCTTTCTTTCTTTCTTTCTTTCTTTCTTTCTTTCTTTCTTTCTTTCTTTCTTTCTTTCTTTCTTTCTTTCTTT